>MEJB01000015.1:2631765-2663340 GCA_001752375.1 Rhazya stricta
AACGCAACACAACACTAAAGCGAAGGGTAAGTATCCCTCCACCGACTAAAACGGTTAACAACATTTGAGGTGCTCCGGAGAGTTTTTCGCCCGTAAAGCCTTCCCGATATACCGGAATCTAGGTATTTAAGGGTAGTCGGCCAAAGAATGAATTGTAATATTCCAAACAACTAACACCCTATCGGAGGCTATGAGCTACAATCCAGAAAGTTGCTTGTGTCTTAGGTATATAGTGGGAGTAAGGTAACCGTCGGCGCGTACTACCGGCATTCCGTATCCAATCGCCCGTGAGTATAACTATGTATTTGGTCTTTCTCTACCCATCCTTACTTTGCCGATCAGCGCTATGTTGTCACCTGACCTCCGTGTTCAGTTGAATAACTTGATACGCTATTTCTCCTAAACTCCACCGCAAAAAATAAAAAAAAAAAACATCTAATGATTTTTTGGATTACGGCAATTGATCCAGAAAACAGTAGAGAGAAACGTTTCCAGTGTTAGCTAGTGGTAATGAAAGTTTTAGTTGTTAGGTGACGATGTTCACCCTATGCGGGAATCTACAGTTAGTGGGCGAGGTCATTTGTCCTACCAATATCAGAGTAAAAAGAGAGAGGAGAGAGAGATAGAGGCGAAGATCCATTACACGACGTATAAGAGAGTAATAAGCCTCATTCCAGTCCGAATAAGAAGTGATTAATAAAGTTACTTCTAATATCAATCTCAGTATGTACGTTGCACTATCGATAGAAGATAATATTATTCGACGTAAAGACATACAGGGATACATCGTAAGAAACGCGATAACGTTTAAGTATATTGTTCTTACGAAAGGACTAGGCACACATAACACCCTCTAAATAATATTGTAGGTAATACCTATAGTATATCGACAAAGAATATAAAACACTGAGGATGAGTACGAGCTCTCTGGATGGCTGGATTTGGATGTAGCAGAAAGAAACTAATCAATAGGTTAATGAATAGGTCTTCCTTTCGAGAGTATATTTTATTAAACTAGTCGGTCGAGAGTTCGCATGTATAAAGAACAACATTTGGAGACATCAGCATTCATAATGAGGAAACATATAGATAGAACGTTGTTTTACTTATCAACACCACGACGCATTAAAGGCGTAACGGTTAATTAACAGTTCAATTGTCACCACTAATCTTACTATCCGACATCTAACGTTTTTAACTAAGAAGAACGATGTTCGCTTTTATCATAACTCACCGCTTGACCATTAAAAGTAGAGGTTTCTGTTCAATACTAATAAACGAGTCCCAGTACATTACTGATAAGACTACGAGTTTATGCCTCAGCACGATCTGGAAGCCTTAGCCTAATAGACACTAATGAGAGAAAAGAATATTATACACATAAAACAAATTCTAATGGAAGTATAGATACTTATTCTCTATAAGAGTAAGAATTAGATGTAGTAGATCTCGTTTAGAAGGCTCTTAATGGGGAATTTATATCCTTTGTACTACAAGCATTTGCTAAAACTCTACAACTTTTTGAATACTTTTACTCCCAGGTATGTTTTAAATCATAAGGTCAATACTTATATTCATAACTCTTCCGTAGCGGCTTCTAGAGTTAGGGGATATACTCTACAACAGAAAACAAAGATAATAGAAAAATAAAGCTATTTAAGAGTTTCGTAAAGAGTAGCCATCCCGTATGCGTCAACGTGTCAATTTCATAGAAGTTGTTATTAACTTTATCTCCTAAATTCATTAGGTCACTTATGGATCGACTAAACCCGATTAGCGACAAAGCGTTTATATCCTCCCTGACTACAAATCGGGCATTGTTTAGTATAAGAAGGCGTTTCTAAACTACTTAGTTAGAGTTATGTAACTGTTGCAGTAGTTACGGGAGGCTTTCAAGTCTCCATTCTTGCTTCAATCCGATAGATAGGTAATCGCACTACAATTAATCTGAAGTTATGAAAGAGGAATAATTCAACAACACAACTCTTCCCAAATGCCTGTGCAACTTAGAGACAAATAACCAATGAAATACATCAAACAACACACAAGAATTTTAGCGTAGTAAAACCTCCGTTAATTAGGAGTAAATATCCAGGGACCCTTAGGCCACTTAATATCTCCATTATAATCAATAATGGGTACAACCAAGGTTCTCTTTAACAATAGTTAGAGGCATACATCAACATCATCAAGATCTACAATTAATCTTGGAATACAACAAGAATCAAGAGAGAGAATAACACCCAAAATAATCTTAAACTCGCACCTCTGAAAATCACTCAACAGGAAGACCTAGAAAGCTCAAAATCAGATCTTTATCGTTCATGCTTATATGGGCTTTATGGCATGCAAGAAACCAACTGGTTTTCTAGGATAATCARAAACCTATGGGAGCGATTGTGGAGACAGGAAGGAGCTTGTTGTTGGAGTTCCAACTAGCATAGCGTATAGAGGAAAACAGAGTGAAGGTGGACGAGCAAAAAAGTGGCCGCGACCTCCTTTGGGTGTGATTAAAGTAAATGTGGACAGGRCGTACTTTGAGAATGTGGCAGGTGTAGGGGCTRTGGCAAGTTCGTCTAATGGCTCGGTGGTGGCAGCAAGCAGAGCTAGGGTTTCGGGCATTGTTAGCACATTTGTTGGGATCGATTTGATGGAATGAGTGGGTTTGCAGTGTTTTGTTGTGGAGAGTGATTGCTTGCTCACAGTAAGGAGGGTTTGTCAGGTTGAGAGGGATTTCTCCCCCTTGGGAGCTGTGATTGATCACATGAAGAAGAGGATTGCTATTCTTCCTTGTAAGGGTTTTTCCCATGTAAGCTGAAAGGCGAACAACCTAGCACATTTGTTGGCCAAGGCTCTTAATGTACTGAGATTCTTGGGGGTTGAGGTCCCGCTGATGTTTTGAGGGTGGCTCAGCTCTAATTTAAGGATCATATCGTGACTTTCTAGGTTTAAAGGCTTTATCAGGTCCATCCAAAAATCCATCTAACTCTTCCAAGCTTCCATTTTCTTCTATTTCAAAATTTGTTAGAATTATGTTTTTCCCAAATTTTTAAAGAATTATCTTTTCCTCCCAATATTTTATTAAACTTTGTAATTCACATTTTCTCAAATTAGTTCCAAAAATAATATCAAAATAATACGTTTAGAAATTTACAAGTTACCCAAAGTTTCTTTTTTCATTTTTTTTTCTCATTTAGGCAAAAGTTTTGGCAGAACATAGGTTGAATTGGTTGACCATGGTCTCAATAATCTCTTTGTTCCTTGCCATGTCTCAAACTCTTCCTAACGGCTGAGATGAGGCCTAAAATGATGTATTAAAGGTGAAAGACTCCGTTAACTTACAATTTGACTAAATTAATTCCATGTTTTCAATTATTTTCATTTATTCTCTCTTCCTCAAATAATACTTAGAAGCCTTGAAAACCTCTCTAAGTTTCTAATTTTTTGGATTCGATTAATCGCTTAAGGCCTTTTCTCCTAAATTTATACAAAAGAAGTGCCTTTGATAAAATCAGTTTGAATATTTTTATTTCTTAATCGCATCAATAAGAAAAAGCTTATTTTAAAATAGTATATTCAGATTGATTTTCTAAAAGCATTTTTCTTTTCAATTTTTTTTAAAGCTCAAAGTTGTTCTGGAAAGCAATTAAGAACAATTCAGAATAACTTTAGGTTAAATAAAAAGTACTAAAAGAGTCTACTTATAAGTAGAAGAGAACAATAGAAAACAAYATAGAGGTTTTGGGGTTTTTGGTTCAATAATTTTATTCATCCCATAGGAATGGTATATATACAAGTACAAAGGAGTATTCTATTTGTAACAGAAAACAATATCCCTGTATCTGGATTCCTATTACCATAACAATCCTTAACTATGGAAGATTTACATCAATTCTACAACTCCGATGTGGATAAAAACTAATTGATTTTATTAGTATTTATGTGCCAATTTTCATCCTTTTTGATGTTTTAAAGCACTACTTTATGCTATCTTACCTTAAACATTATCTAAATTCATTTAAATAACCTTATTCTTATCAAATTTTGAAATTGTAGAATTCATGAGCCTTTATTGAAGTAAAATGCCTTATTTTGCAGGAAAGTGATTCCACATGTGAATTATAGTGTTACTTGATGAAGAATTGAGAGAAGTCAAATTACAGTGATCCTTGCTATAGTATTGACACTGCAACAATGAAGGCCTTACACAAAGGAGCTTGAGACATATGAAAAGCTAAGTTAAATGAAGAAGGAAGTGTTGCCATGTGAAAAGTAATATCTTAGGAAATTAAAAAGCAAAAAACATAAGTTATATATGAAGTGCAAGTGCGTCTCCTGGAGGAATCTAGACTTGACAAGTGTCCTTAGCTTTAGGACACATTTTCACTAAAAGCTTCCAAGAGAAATTTCATAGAAAAGGAACAAAAAAGAGGATCCACAGGGGACATTTGAATACACAAGGATAGTAGCTTGCAACAGGCATAAATGGAGAAGAGAAGAGAAAAATGGCAAAAAGAAGAGAAAGCTTGGAGTACGAAAGAAAAAAGAGGAAGAACCCAAGGGATCTTCACTGTAGAACTTTATCAATTCTTCTTTAGGCTTTGTTTCTCCATTTCTTAGTATTATTTTGAGATATTGAACATGATAAATTTGTACCTTGTAGCATTTAAGAGCATRGACTAACTTTGTAGAGGTTAATAGTATTGATGAACTAATGTATTTAATGTTCTATTGAATRTAATGAGCAAAGTTTTACATATCTTTAATGCTTCATTCAAGAGTATTTATTATTATACTTTTGCTATTTCTTGTCCATTAATGATAAATGTGAAAGTTACTTGAGGGTTGCAAGAGATTAAAGTAGTGGAATACTTGAAGAGATATGGGATTTGGGTGTATTTGGATGTCCCATCTATGAACATCATAGAAATATATGTTTAGCTCATAAAGCCTTAAAGACTAATGTTTATTTGGCTTTCTTAACTTAGGTCACATCAAAAGGTTAACCAACCTGGTAAAATAGGAAGAATGTCAAGCAAAATGAAAGGGTGATGCCATTACATGTCTTGGTTTGCGTGATTGATGTTGCTAGACCTTTGTTATGATGATGCTACAACATTATGTAGCATTGTTATAAATGCTTCATGAACATTAGTACATTAAGGATTTTTAACTTTAACTAATTCTTAAACTCTTAATCATCTCGCGTGAGGTTTTTATTGTGGCTATTCACCAATTATAGTGATTAGATAACCTTAGATAATTTTATTTTATTTTAGTGACAGTTAATCAAATCACTACTTGYTTTTATTGGGAATTTTGCTACTACTTCTTACGCTATCAATTCTTGTTGGATCGATACTCTATTCACTTTATATTACTTATAGACCATGTATATTTACACTCCCTTGCAAGTTGGTTTACAAATGTCTATCATGCCCAACTTGTCAGTCAACCTTTCGAACACTCGTTTAGCCACTCCCTTAGTAAGGACATCCACTAAATTATTCCTGAAGTTACAAATGGAAAGTTAATAACCTTTGATCAACATCCACTAAACAAGCATTTTTGTCTAGATTTTGTTTAATAAAATGTTGATCAACTTCCACATGTTTCGTTTGATCATGTTGAAGTGGATTATGTGTAATCTCAATAGCAACCATATTATCACAAAGCAAATCCATAGGACTCTTGAGTTTGTAACCCAGTTCTTTCAAGATATTATGTATCCCTATCATTTCACAAACCCCTACAGTATCCCAAAACTCAACTTCTACACCAGACTTTGCAACAACATTTTATTTTTTATTACACCATGTGATAAATTTCCCTCCAACAAAAGTAATGTATCTTGACGTGGAATGCTTGTCTGTGTTGCCACCAGCCCAATCTGCATCAATATAACTGACACCCTCCAGTTCACCCCTCTTTCAAATAGTAACCCTCTTCCATGTGCCATCTTCAGATATATCAATATACAKAATACTACACCCATATGCTCTTCACTAGGACAATGCATAAACTAGCTAACAAACACTCACAACATAAGCAATATCAGGTCTAGTATGAGAGAGATAAATTAACCTTCCTACTAAAAGTTGATATCTCCTTTTTATCAATCGAAACTTGATCAATATAACTGGCAAGCCTATGATTCATTTCAATTAGTGGCTCAGCTGATTTGCAATCAAACATTCTAATTTTGGTCAACAAATCAAGAACATATTTTCTCTGCGAAAGTGAGATTCCCTTGTTAGATCTTGACTTCAATGCCCAAGAAATACTTTAATTTTTCAATATCTTTCATATCAAATTCTTTGACAAATAATTTTTCAATTCAACCATCTCTCTCAAGCCATATCTTATAACTAGGGGTGTCAATCGAGTTGGATGAGCCGAGCTTGGCCAAACTTAAGCTTAGCCCGAACTAATTTTGCATGGCTCAAGCCCAAAGGGCTTAAGATTTGAGCCAAAGCTTAGTTCACACTCATTTGTGAGCCTGGGCTTAGCTCGAATTTTTTAAAAACATTTGCATCAAGTTTCTTTGAGATTAATTCAAACTAACATAAAAGAAATCATACAAATTACTAAAAAATACTGGTGCAATATTAAAATTATTTGTCTTATAAAGACAATTGAACAATATTAGCCAGATTCATATTGCTTTTGGATCAATTTGATAACAATTATACTAAACAATGCTGATTAAATAACTAAGTTCGAATTCTTGAGAACAAGCATTGAAAACATGATGTGAAAAAATCAAAATGAAAATACAATTAAACTCTTTTAGAATAATGTTGAGTTGGATCTTAGATTCGATTATAGCAACATATACGTGCAAGTATAGGTGGTCAACAAATAATAAAGAATGAATAGAGTATGGTTYCCACGAGGATTGGATTAATTGAAACTCAATGTGAAAATTTCATAAAACTAAATTAAAACGATGTAGCAATAAAGGCGACAATTAATGGGGATGACTGAAAAATAAATGACTGAAAATGTGTAAATAAATATAATGACTGAAGAAATGTAAATGAAAATAAGATAGAAAGCTATAAAAAGTTAGTTGCAATAGTTAGAAGTTAGAGTCAGTTCTGGATGCTATAGCCCTAATGAACTTTCTCATGTAATGTCTTAAATAAAGTCATCTGCAGTGCAAATGTAGGAGGTGCAGGGAGACAAGACCACATTTTTATGGAAATCTTCCCGACAATTCTGTAATGATGTAGGATCATTCACTGGTGAAATAAGTGTCCTTATCTCTGCCAAGTATTAGAATGCTGTAGCAATAAGTCACTGAAGGCTTAGAGATTGTTATTCCTYTAACCCTTAGCAACTCTTTTGCAAATTTCACTTTCTACATAAATTGTATGTCTATGRCTATGATACYTAGTTACTTTCCTTGTTAATATTGAGTTCCAAAGTGGTTAGGTTAATTTTTGGCATCCTAAATCTCAAATGGAATCCTTGATATCTCAAAGAAGTTTACTCAATACAAACTTAGACCACCATAATCTTGGGCAATTAGCTTTGTCAAGCTTTTTGCCGTTGAATTAGATGATAAAAATCACAGTTTTTTAGAAGAATAAATAACTTAGAATTCACGAAAAACCTCTATTTTTTTGCCAAAGCTCAAAACTAGTTGGATTGAAATGTAAGAAAGTTTTTAATTAAAGATGAAGAAAGATTACACTAAGAGATAGGTGAATTTCATCGCCTTTAACCCGATGAAGACTTGTTCCTTATATAGAGCTTGAACTGTTGTTGAGTTGACAATTGCTATAGCATTTCTCTCTAATAGGTCAGTGCTGACTCAACAGGCATTCGTCTTGTAATGTCTATTTTGGGCAATGTGGTCCTCAAAACTTTTCCACTGTCTAGCCATTTCAGGTAAATTTTTTGAAGTCAACTCTGACAACCTTCATTTATATCATTTTTGCTCAGATCYTTCATTAAATTTGTGTTGCTTTATTGGGAGATGCCCCTCTGACTCGTTCCTCAGAAATATGAATGTTGTAGCATTTTGCTCTTCCTGAAAACAACTTAGATTCTTTGGACAGTTGACTCCTAAATGTCAACGCCAAATAGTTATCTTTCTTTTCTTATTTTCTTTGTCCATTTTGCTTTTGTCCTTCTTGTCTCTTTTGGCCCAACATGGACCAAGGTCAACTTGTCCTTCATCTTGTTGGATCCTTTTCATYTAATAACTCAACATATCTGATTCCATTAAAGTCCTCTGCTTGACTGCCTCATGTCATGAAGATATTTATATAGTGCTTCTRTCCTTCAGTTTTGTTGCAACATTGTCTCATCCATTTTTCTTCCTTTTCTCCTCTTAAGTATAGTAAGGATCTCTTCTTGTTCCACATGCCACCTAGCTTTGTTCTTTGATGCGTGGCTGCTATAACATTGTTGGCATTCCTACAAATACCTTTCATGACAAAAAGCTTTTAGCAGTAAATAAGCACCTCAAGCACTGTTTTAAGCTACAACATCCAAACTCTTATGTATTTAAAAACTACATGAAAATACTACTAATTATAACTAAAATACCAAAATAATGGACACAAAATAGGCAAAAGTGCTTAAAAATAGGATATTTTCTAAGCTTATCAACTAATAAGTTAGCTTAAGCAACAAATCCATGGGGATAGAAGCATCTATTGAACCACTGCCAATGTTCACCACCCATAACTGCAAAAGATTCAAAAATTCCCATGAAATTCTTCATCATCAACAACTCATTGCAGAGGATTCGTAGCTTTTGTACCCAGGAGCATTTAGAAGTCAATAAAATATTTCTTATTTCAATATTTCTTGTCACATATTGCTGAGCTTATTCACTCCGAATTTATTTGCTGAAGTTAGCTTGACATGGCCCCTAGCTATCATGAATCTAATATTTAGTCAATAATTTGATTTTATAATGTCTGTCATGGCAGACTTATACTATTCTTTTTACAAGATTTGTCATCCAATTCTTCCATTCTCTCTAATGAAGAAGTCCAACTCTGTAACTTCAATTCTACATGATTAATTTTCACCAAGGATTACCATGATAATTGTTCAAATCTTTTTAGAAATGAACAAAACAAGCAATCAAATAAGAATCCAAGTCCTATTTGCCAATTCTAACTTTCCAAAAACTAAACACTTCCAAACTAAGTCATGCACTTAGGAAGTAAATGGAGGAAAGAAAGCTCGTAAGATAAAAAAATCCCAGCTGAATCAAAATAAGATTTGATCTTGACGATAACCAAATTCAAAAAAATAAAATTTTAGTAAGTTGGAAGTTGTGGCTTACTATGGTCATTTCATGCCTATCTTGCACATTAATAGTTGATTATAGGTCATGGTGGTGTACTTGTTGTGTTGAAAAGAAATCAAGGAAGAGAGATTAAGAATGAAGAAGAGAGAGAGTAGCAGCGTAATGGTGAATTATTAGAAGAAAAGGGGCTAGAATTACCACATTATGGAAATTAAAACTAAAAAAATACATAATTCGTAAAACATTTTAGGCTCAGGCTTGAGCATACCCAAGCCCAASCACAACTCGAATTAAAAAWTTTGAGCTCGAGCTCATTCACAGTCCTACATGTAACAATCACATCATCAACATACAAAATTAGAGTTGTAATCTTACATCTTGTGTTTGATAAATAAGGTATGGTCAAAATTTCTCTGTTTGTACCCAAAAGCTTTCATGGATTTTGAAAATCTCTAGACCCAAGCTCTTGGTGATTGTTTCCATCCATACAAAGACTTTTTCAGTTTACACACCTTGCTAACTTCACTAGCTTTATTTCTAACATTTGAGGGAACATCTATGTATACTTCCTCCTCCAAATTCCAATTTAGAAAGGCATTCTTTACATAAATTGGTGCAAAGGCCAATCTTTGCTTGCTGCAAGTGAAAATAGAATTTGAATAGTGTTGATCTTTGCCACCAGTGCAAACATCTCCTCGTAATCAATTCTTAACATTATGTATATCCTTTAGCAACCAACCTTGATTTATATTAGTCAATAGTTGCATTTGCCTTAAGCTTTACTCTGAGCACTCAATGACACCCTTCAATCTTCTTTACAACGATATGGGTACTAATTCCCATGTTGAATTCTTTTGAAAAGCCTTCAATTCTTCATTCATCGTCTTCGCCCAATTAGAATCAATCAATGCACCATGCGCATTACTAAGAATAGATACGATAGATAATTGATCAACCACAAGTGCATGTAACTTAGACAGCCATTAGGTAGAAAGAAAGTAAGCTACATGATATTTAGCTTTAGTTTTAATGTCTGGTTCACGTTGTTTCTTAGGAATACCCTTGGTAGGCCCTTTGTGACTTTCTAATTTCTATCTCAGATGAATCATTTAAGTTTAGAGGTACCTGAGAGGATCATTCTGAATAGGATCTTTCGTTGGTGATGTAGAAGGGAAATATCTGATGTGTGTGCTTTATTTACTTTTTGACTTTYAGGTATCCCAACATGTTCTTTTGACTTGAGGATTCTAGAATATATCAGGCATCCCAACATGTTCTTCTAGATTTGGGATTCCAAACTTATCAGGCATCCCAATCTCGAACCATTCTTCCAAATGTTAGGCATCCTAATCCGGAATTGTTCTTCCAAATTTTCTAACTCTTCAAACMAATCATTCTCTGTTGTTGGAAAATTCCCTTCACAATCTCTCTCCCCCTCATTGGAAAGACTGAGAAGCTCCCCCTAGGTAATGTGATTCAGAGTCAAAGAAAGAAACATCAAGGATTGTATATAATATGGTGGTAATTGGATCATAACATCTGTAACCCTTCTAAAACTCTACATATCCCACAAAAATATACTTCATTGCTCGAGGATCTAGCTTAGGGTTACGTGCGCGCCTTTGTGGTTYGGTATGTGCAAATAAGCACTGCACCCAAATACCCGAGGCTCTAAATTAGGCATAGAGGAGATTGATAAGAGTTCATGTATCTTCTAGTGAGGGGTCTTAAACTCAATTACCCGCGACGAAGTACGATTCATGAGATATACTACAAATTTCACAGCTTCTCCTTACTATGCTTGAGTCGAACAATGAAGCATGAACAACTTCCATCAATTGCATGTTCTTCCTTTCTGATAGACTATTCTAATGGGGAGTATAAGAATTTTAATGTTTGATGATGAATTTTATGACCAAAAAAACTTAATCATATGACCATTGACAAACTCGCCACCATTGTCAAACTAAAACACTTTAAGGGATTGTTGATAGTGAGTTGACACCATCTTATGAAAGTCAAAAATTTATTCAAATATTTCACTTTTATACTTCAATAATGATAACACATGTCATACGAGTGAAGCCATCAATAGATGTTACATAATACTGAGTACCTGAGAAAGTAAGGATTTTTGCAAGACCCCAAAAGTGAATCTTCATAAATAAAATAGGAGTTTTATAACGACTTGGTGAATATGACATACAAYGGATTTTGACAAGTCCACAAATATCGCAATGGAAATCTAACTCAATAASAAWTGAAAATAACAACGGTTGCAATTTTTCAAGATAAACAAAAGATAAATGATCCAAACGACGATGTTATAACAAACTACTTCCTTTACACTCTCTACCCCATTGATTTGATTAGCTTTGTCCAAAATTCTTATGTTCCTCTCCACTCTCTTTCAGATCCAAATAGTATAGTTTTTCCCTTCTGAAACCATAACCAAGAATCCATCAKATCAGAATGTCCTGAAAAACATAGAAAGATGAATAAAAGGTCATGGTACATGCAAGAGCTAAATAATTTGACCAATACATATGGGATTATAAGCTAATGATGGAACAACTAAGACATATTCAAGGGTTAGGAGTACCATCAGCAATAGAGACAACATTTTGATAGGATTATTTGAATTATTTTTCATAAGGTTAGGGTCATTAGTCATACGGTCGATGGCACCAATATCAGTTATCCATGTACTATTCAAAGTAACCTTACCCTTCATACTTGAATGYGCTATCCATAGTAGCATTAATGGCCTTTTGCTAGATTGTTTCGTGGCTTCATGATGAAATCCAATCATTCAGTTTGCTGATAAAGTCATGTTTATACTATATTTTTTCCCTTACTTAAATTGATTCTTGTTAAACTATATTGTTYGACCTTATATTACACTAAATTTGGTTTTAAATGACTGTTTGCAAAACTAGGAGAAATAAGAGAGAGAAAAGGTCAAACGATGAATCTAGAGAAGTTTGGGATCAAAATGCAATTTTTAGAAGTTGAAAACCTTGAAAAWTTTTCCAAGTATGGAATAGAAGAAAAACCAGCCCGGTTTTTACGAAAAATTGCTGTCAGTTTGGTGAGCATTTTTTGAGCAAATTGGTCAGAACTAATCCAACGCTGGTTTTGACCTAAAATTAGTGCCAGTTTGAAGTTTTTTCAAAAAAATGCATATCCAGCCCTAGTATGAAGATGTTTTATGCCCCGGATTAATTGAGCCATAAATGAAGATTGTCTAGAAKTAATTTGACACCAAATTTTAGCAAAAATCGATGTCAGTTTTTTGTGTAAAGGCCAAACGGTTCAAGTGATGATTTCGGATTTTTTGAGGAGAAAAATGGATTTAGTGCCATTATTCTACAAAAATCAATGCCCGGATTTTGCTCGGCGAGGACAAATCAGCCATGGTTTTTTGCAAAATCTGGTCCCTATTTCCTTAGTTTCTAGGGTTTTCTTGCCTTCTGTATAAATAGGGCATGTTGTAACCCTAAAGAAGAAATTCTACATTATAGCTTCATAGCTTTTTGATACTTTTTTGAGAGAGAACTTGGAGTACTCTTTTGGGGAACATTGTGGAGGCGTATTCAATCAACTTACATAAGGATTTGTTCATAAAATTATGTTTTTTCTTTTCCATTTCTTGATTGTAATAATGTCTTTTATATTTCAATGGTTGATTTAATGAGTTTCTTAAGCTAAATTCTTATTGTTGGTTAGGATTCTTGTAAAGGTAATTTCTTTATAATTACTTGAGTATTTTTGTGCCTTCATTGTTGAGTCCCAAACTATCTTAATTGTTAATGTTGTGGTGTGGCTTTTAATACGTTTATAGATTAGTTACATATAAATTGATCTTGTAAGCAATTATGAAGGACTGGGAGGTGAAATAATTAATTAAGAACTGGGTAATGATAACCCGTAGTATTAAACYGACTAGGGATAGAATTAGTTTCAGTTGGACGGTTTTCAAAAGTAGTTGCTAGTGGTTAGTGAAATCGGATAATTTCATAAATTATTAATGCAATTTTGATTAATCTAATTCATATAGGGATATGGCTTTAGTTAATTGAAATTAGSGGGTTTATGCCAAGTGATTAGGTGAAACCTAAGTTAGAAAATTCAATCGTTAGCAATTAGATGGATTTGGAAATTATAGCAATAAAGGTGTGATTAACTTAGATTATTATTAAAATAAATCACATAATTACCTTGATCAACGSTTTTTTATTCCATAAACATCTTTGGAACTTTAATAGTTAACCTCATAATTAGACTCTAGTGTTTTTTTTCTTCATTTGTAGTTGTTAATTGATATCACTTATAATCGRTAGGTTTAAATTAGGAAATTTGGTAATTTTGGTACTTGAATAAAAATCATTGTTGGGACTGCCACTTGATTCACTCACTGTACTCTTTTAAACACTAGTACACTTGCTAGGAAATAATGTATTAGTAGCAAATCACTTTATAGTAGCATTCCTTGCTGTGACCTATTTCTCCACAATGAGTATACCTGTTGTTTGCATATGGGTTTGGTTTGTTAGGTGATGAAGAATAGGACGTGTGAAGCATGGAGAAGGTCACAACTAACATTGAAGACCATTRTCAGAGGACCCTAATTCTATTGGATAGCCCTAACCGAGGATTTGATGTGTATAAAGAGTGTTTTGTAGCTTGTTTCTCAAACTTGGCTTGTAAATATAAGCATAGCTTTGCTCCAAAGAAAATTAGGTTCTTTTCCTAGGATCTTTCCACACACCTAATCATACTCRAACTCAAATCCACTTAACAACAAGTGAATACACATCTGACACATYGTTAAAGTCTCTTGGACTATAATTGCAACATCATCATTCTATGATGCCACCGTTTCATCAATTTCTTGAAGCATAGACACTAATTCATTGTAATAGGTTGGAATATGTTGATCRTTTAGTTATGCTTCAAATCACTTCTTCTTCAATTCAAAGACTCAGTTTTCATTCGAGTCATYATAAAAAGTTTTCTCAACAGCTTTCCAAATATTTTCTTAGCAAGAAGACAAACATGCATGTTCATAAGTGAAGACTCCATGGAGTCGATCAACTAGCTCTTCACCTTCTCATTGTCCGTAGCCCAGGCTTCATATTCTATAGAATTCATGGAGGTTTCCTCTTTTGCTCCCGTCAGATAGCCAATCCTTCCTCATGATCCTATTCSCATTGGCATAACAGGAGCCCACAAGGTGTAATTAGACTCATTCAAGACAAAGTTAGTAGAAAATGTCGAGTTATCTTGTTGGATAGTATAGTGGTGATKGATGACATGAGTGGATGATTGGGATGATTGAGTGATGTTTTGCACAGTTACCTCCCCAAAATGAAGATACTGCTACTTTCAATTATGGCGCTTYCCATTGAGATTTGGCTTTTTATATTTGAGATATGGTTTTATTTGAAGGGTTTTAGGATGTTTGYATGATGCAAGGTAAGTTCAAAAGATTGAACTGATCTGATACCAAGTATAAAAAAACACAGAAGTTTTGGGGTTTTCAATTCAGTAATTGTATTAATCCCATAAGATGGGTATATATACAAGTATAGAGGAGTATTGTAGTCATAAAATGAAACAATCTTTCAATACATATGGGATTTCTATTACCATAATAATTCTTAATTATAGAGGACAATCGTATAAGAACAAAGTCTTAGGCYGCTAAAATATAACAAATTCCCATCATTTAGTGTGATGGCTGATTTTCTTTTGACTAAAACCTTCACAGACTTCAACTATTCACTTTGATAAACTATTATGAGATTTTGGTGTCAACATATTACCCCATGCTTCTTATAGCCGTTTGGAGAAAACTGAAGGATGTAAGATACACTATTATGGGCTTCTTTTCAAACTCATAACCCCTAGAGCTCCTCTTAATTGCTTCAATTGATTTGGAGGTTTCAAATAAGATGCAACGCGCTCTCCTTTTTCCTCCATCATTCAATAGTCACTATCACTTGAACTTTTGTATCAAGAACCCTTTTTCTCTTAACTTAATCTTCTACTTCTTAAAGCTCTTTTGAAACTTTTAGGAATTTCTAGCTTTGAAATTGCACTCTAGTTGTTTGCTATGTCGAACCATCTTTCTTCTATTATTGAGCAGCTATTACATCTCATGACGTCACGGTTTCAGGCCCTACTTAATCACAAACATCTCAAACTTTTGATTGCCCAAGTTGAACACAGAAAGTGACTTATGTACCCTCATTCATATTTCTTTTCGAGAAAGGACATATAAATGGGTTCTTGTGGAATGTTAATGACCATCAGTACCAAGTTGCTAAGGAGATGTATCAAGTCCTAAGCTTCAATATCCTGATCAATAGGCCTAAGTACTCCTCAAGGTGGCCAAAGACCTCGCTCATGGCCAAAACAATTAGTGTATTATTATTAGTAGTTAGCTAGGGTTTTAGCTAGCTAGGTTGGTATGTGGTGGGACATCTATCAACACAGGTAAAGCCAGGATTTCTAATTATTTGGGACTGGTTGCTAGCTAAGTTAATATGAACAAGGGTGGGGCAAGGATTTCTAATTATTTGGGCATGGCTGCCGACTAAGCTAATATGATAAATTAAATTATTTTAAAATATAAATCAATAAAAAGAATATTATGAAAAAATATCAAATTCACAAAAAATATGGAATAACAAGTACTTAATATTCAACATATTAAAAAACATGAAACAAAAATACTATTGAAGTAGTTTTCTCGATTCTTCCTATTATCAAACTCATTAATTATTGTATCGTTTTCTTCTTTTTCAACCAACTCTCGTTCAATGTAGAATATCATAGAATATGCTATGAACTCTTTTCTATTTTGTTACGAAAAGTTGTTTTAACAAGTTTCATAGATTAAAAAGCTTGTTCTATAATTGCAATAGAATCTGGAAGAGTTAAAATAAGGTGAATCAAACTGTCGACTGAATAAATTTGTTAGATTCAATAGATAAGTGGACAATGTAAGTATATTTTATGAACTTTAAAGCAAATGAGAAAAACTCATGTCAATCAATTTGTAAGTACTCCAACTTATTTGTCTCAATTAATCTTCYGCATAATTTAGAAGTAGTTGAAAATCCTAATATATTTCAATCCTCTCAATGTCAAGATTTGTGCCACTTGAGAATGCAATTCAACAACAATATGTAGATTTATAATGAGCTTCCATATGAGGTATCTTAATGTCATACTTGACACAAACTTCTTTCACATTATTAAGAAGAATTGAAAAACCTTCCTCGTTCAAAGTTTGAGACAAAGTTTTAGTAGTTGAGAAATAGTCCGTTGTACTTAAAATATGTAAAGATTTCTCTTGTAATGCTTGACAAAGCATATTTGCTATCCCCATCATATTTTGCATCAAATATAACATGAATATTGAATAACACAATTGATCGGTAACAATCGGATGACTAAAGCATTCTATCTTGAGTTTGAAACGCTTGGTACTCAGCGTGAACCYTGATTGGAAGGATTTTGAACAGTTTCACGAGATGTATATATGATGGTTGATGTTTCTAGATGATGTGTTGGAAATCAGAAGAGTTCAAGAAACATGAACTTTGGAACTTTCAAACCTCTACATATTAAGCTACTAAAAATCAAGTATGTTTTTCAAAAATATTTATCAATAAGACACGTCTGAAAAATATTTCCAAAAGAAATTTTTGTAAGAATCATAAATATTTGACAAGGAATCAAATTATGGTCACCAAGTACATACAAGATGAAACTCTATGACCAAAGTACTTAGAATCCTAGCCTATAAAACATTGATCTTCATAGTAAAAGGATAGTCTTTGAAGTTTGAAGATCTTGATCATTCAGTGCTTTATGTATGCAACTCTTTGTCACATTTTAATGCAAACCTACATGATTCACAACAAAAATTTAGATAGTTATCAAGCCCAGATCATTATCGAACAATATAATATGAGTATAATCCCCTTTTTCGATAAGAACAAATAATAAAGCCTTTTGCATTGCTCAAAAGYATGGAACAMATAAAAGGGGTTTTCAAAGATAACCAATAGATAAAGCTCCCCTTTAGTTTAGTAAATGTCTAGGAAAATATGTCAATGAGATTTAGGACTTTTGGATAGGTTATTTTGAACTCAAAATACAATGAAATTTTGAATATCACATGATATCATAGAAAAAGATATCAATTTAGTCACAATAAATATTAGAGCATGTAAACTAAAGCATAATGAATCTATTAGCCAATTGTGGATCAAAGAATAATAAAACTATCAATTTAAGGCTCAAAGAGCCTATAACCCTATTAAATTCCATATCCTCATTCCTTCCCACATATGAATTGGTTTTTACGTTTGAGCATATAGGCCAATCACAAAGTTTTGAAAAATTGTGACAGAGTTTCCTCTATAGCTGGAGTAGATTTTAGGCACAAAGGTCCACAAATTCACATAAATCTCATACTCCTGCATCAAAACTAAATTCAAACAATTTAAGTAAGGTTCTCCCTTACTCTATGCTCTTTTGTGGATAAGTTCATGAAAGCCTAAGAGCATATAGATTTGGAAATGTTTACATCAAGGTTCATTTTTGACACCAACAACTTCATCTGGAATAAGGTAAAGTAGGTCTTCAGAAGCTGACAATTTAACTTCAATGCCTCTTCTAGTTTTACTTTTGTTGCCACTACCTCAAACTTCATTCTTTTCTTCTTCTATTGTAGTATTTTCCTCAAAGTACTCAAGATACAATTATGTCTCTTCATGAACAACTGTTGATCTGGGGCTTGTTATTCTTCTTCTGACAATTTTTGTCTCTTTTGCCTCTTCCTCCTCAACTTGTTCTTCCTAATCATACCATATTCCTCAAATCTCTTTCTGTCTTATTTTCTTCAACACTTTCTTCATTGAATTTCTTCATTTGATTTAGACATTCAGTTAGTGGGATTTCATAAGTCCTAAATATTTTGGTCAGTAAGCTCCCATAAGGCAGATTTTGGTTCGATGCCTCTTTTGGTGGGTATATATGATTCAACATCAAATAAGAAAAATTGATTTATACTATTTTCTTCACATGTAATAATATGAATGTGCATTAAGGATATAGAGGTTTTGTGGCCTTCATTTGGCAGCAATATTGGGTGAATAATCTTATGAAATACTTTGCTTTCAATAATGAAATGTTTGGTTTCCCTTTTAGCAGCATGATYAAAAACTTTCCTAYGCACAAAAATATTCTTACAGTCTTCTTTATAATATTCAACCAATGAACATTCTTTGTTGCTTTCATAATATCTCACACCACAAGATAGAGTTTCCATAATCATATTTAGCTTATCAAAGCTCAACTCCAACTCTCTCTATTTTACTTTACTTACCTAAGTAACCTCCTTTGATTCATCATCCAAATTTTTTCACACATTTTCAAAGAAGTCATGTATCATATCRTGATGTATAACTTCATTAATCCTTATAAGTTTTGTCCACCCCATATCATTAAACATCAACTTTATTTCAAGAAAAACGTCAGGAGCCTGGAGGATACAACTTGGCCCAAAATCACCCTTTCATAGCAGCCTTGAATTTTGTGGTAATTTGACTTATTCTTAATAATCATGAATCTAGTTTTTTCCATTTTTAATGATTTAGTGCAAGCTCGTGTACTAGAGGTAATTTTTTTTGGGGTTTTGTTTAAAAGTATTCGTAGAGTGATTTTGAGTATGATCGAGATGTTGCTTTCAGAGAGTATAGGAGTTTGAGACTTTAGGAAAAAGAGAGAGAACTATTTCAAAATGAGAGGTGTGAAGTATCCGAAGATAAATAGCCATTGGAAATATATATCTACTCAGACTCTTCACTTTTGGAAGGATGAAGTTATCGATGTATCATCCATATTCTTCTGAGGTAATATGACCATTATTTTTTGGACCATTATAAACTATYAGTCGCTCCATACRAAGACTTTATGGATTGATATATGATAAATACATGTAAAAGATTAATTTAGAAAAGAGATTCATATTGTATTAATGATTCATATTGTATTAATCTGGGTTAATGAGCTGTACAGGAATTTATAGGACTCAGTTACAACAATAATCAATTAGCTATCACCACCTAAAAAGGAGCTATACATGATAATTTAAATTAAAAATATATAACAAACGTAGCTCYATCAATGTCCCGAGTTTCAGATTTGAATCTTTCGACACTCCCTCTAGAGTTGATTTTTAGATAACATTCAAACCAAACCTACTAATATAAGATTTGAACATAGGCTTCATATGTCATTTTGATTCTCGAGAGGAACGTAAGTGATGCAAATAACTCCATCCTCTTGCTTCTCCTCAATCAAATGAAGGTCAATCTCAATACGTTTAGTCTGATCATGTTGTATCGAATTATTAGTGTAAGAAAAGGTTTTCACAATCACATATGAACAAACCATTCGAGTACTAGTTTATATACCATTGTGTCCATCACATTTATTTTAATATATCTACATTATGCATGCAGCCATGCTAAATGTCTACACACTTGCATTAAGGTTYTACTACATGACTAAATCTATAGAATCCTATACCTTGCCGTAGGAATATCCATTGTTTAAGTGTTATAGATTATCTTTAATATGATTAGATTATTTAGGGTTGAGATCAAAGAGAGTCCTACTCTGTCTGTTATATATGTAGATAGAATCTAGCTTATCTTGGAGAGATTTAAATGGTCCTACTCCAGCACTACTTTTATGGGTAGAGTTAATCCTAATTGAGTCCTATATGTATCTGATCTTTTGAAAGAAGAAGGTTSAAGAACTTAAGCCATTCTCAATATTGATTATTGTTCTTCTATGTGAGCTAAAAGAGATTTCTGCTCAACTACTCATAAGGCTCTGGTTGTGCTTGGATCTATTCCAAGTTGTTTTGTTCAACTACTCATTGATTGAATCACTCCTGAGGAGATCTCGAGAGGATTGCTAAAAAGAGTTTCAGCATCAAGACTTGGTCRTGCATCAAGTATCAATGTTGAATAAATCCCTAACAATTCACAAAGCTTACAAGATTCAAATAAAAGGAAAATATAGTTTTTCTTTGTTTGAATGTTTTATGTTTAAGACCTTTGTATTTTGATTGTTTAGTGCATTTGATTCAATATCTGGTCGTGSTCCCATGGATGCATATATTTTGAGCTGAACCATGTTAAATCTGTGTTCTCTACATATGAATACTTATGTTCAATTGGTCATACTTACACTAAATAATAATTCAGACTTGGTAATTAAGTTATATAGGYAATGAACCTTACAATTAGCAATAATARTTGCAGCTTTGATATCATAAGACTTTTAGGATCAATTTTCATCTCATTTAGTATTTTTTATGCCATAAAAACTAACACATGCTTTGTGCTACTACCCTATACTCGGCTTTAGCACTACTGGATGATGAATGTAAATGTAAATCAAAATATATGTGTTCGATATATATATTTTGTTTGATTAGTGATCTAAGTGTAAGGCACTATCACAATATATGTCTTTAATTAGTGATCGAGTACCCTAGACCTCAAAACACTTTAAGCACTAGGTTGCAGAGTTGAACCCTACCGCACCTATCTTTAGGGATGACAAATGCCAAGCATGGTATGAATCCCAAAAATATTGTCGGATCCTCTTCAAGAAAAATGGTTTCTCAACCTATCCATGATGTCTTTCARTTAGAGGCCACTTTTGTCCATTTAAGATGGACCCCYATTCTTTGTCTATGTGGGATCTACTAYCCCCATCTCATTCGAAAATCCTATGCAAATATCTCTRACAAGACTCTAATGGATTTGACTTCGAYACACGTTTTTATCAATGGGGTGCTCATCATTCTTACTAGATCTTTCTGAACCACCTTATTGGGCATCTTGAATGCGGGCCACAGGTAGAGTTCAGATAAGATCTTGTAGGATCTAATATGTCTTTCTCCTTTACTGATATCTACTCTTAACTTGAGTTGATATGACAACAGTAATCCAACAATCATCGAACCTTATATGTCCATAGATTATATATGCCAGCCTTCTCATTGCCTACTTTTTAACTTTAATGTGATGCCTAGATGTAGTAGCTTCAATGAGATGCACAATAAAGATGTTTATTGTTTGGACAAGATGGTTTCGRGCTTAGGTGATGTAAAGGGACTACCTTTATCATGCTTTATCATCGATGAGATTTGTTCCACTGTATGTGCCAAAAGTGCCAATCAATATGTGTTTTCCTCTCCTTATGACTAGGATCCTTGCTTAGTCTAGAGTTAGGTGTGTCTACCACCACAACAGATGTGTTAGATAATATCACTTTGATTTTTATGGAGTATATCCGCCAAAATGATGGCTCTTGCTAGTCCTCCCGACCTACCATTCTAGTAGCCTTCTCAAAGGGCTCATGAGACTATGGATGCTATTGGAGGGGCGGTTCCTTCTACTTTCTCTTTTGCAGGTATCTCAGCCACCCATCATTGGTTGTAAATTGCAGAAACTGTTGTCCAACATTTCCACAAACTTCAGGAGGCTCTTACTCAATTGCAAGTAACTCAACAAGAACACCCCACCTCAGTTGCTCACCAAATTGCAGAGATGCAGTAATACCAACAAGACCAATCTACAAACTGCATCAGAATCAACATGAATTGAAGGACAAAATTGAATATCAGACAAAGTGTTAAATCAGATGTGGACATACATTCAGTCCACTTCAAGACCCATCCTTGACAATGGAGATGATAATGATAATGATGATGATGATGATGGATCCATGGATGGATACCACCCCTATCCTCAACATACTATTCAAGGCAAATTATTTTACCCTACTTTGTTCTTTATTTGCTTTAACATTGAGGACAATATTAGATTCTAAGTGGGGGTTGGAATGACTTTTTTGATGTTTGCATTGAGGAATTTTTAAATTTTTGAGCTTTTTTTCCTCTTCAGTCTCTTTTTTTTTTTTTTTGGTTCTTGAGCTTTTTGTAACCTTTTGGTTTTACTCCACATGATTGATTAAATTAGCAACAAGAGAGAACATTTTGTTTGGCTTGACAATTTTAGTATTAATTTAATATATCAACTTCTAAGCTTTCTAGTGCAGCTTTAATCTTTATCTTATGAATAGTTATTTCTGACTAATTTAAATTGGGAAATTTGATGATTCACTGAACACCACCACCCTAAATTTATTTTTGTTACTCCTGAGGTTGAAATAAGGAAGATGACCTTTCATATATAGGGGATGGGGAAATCCCTTAAGGCCTTCTTCGGATCAGTATGAGATTTTTGAGCCTTTCAAGCCTTTCAAGTTTACCCTTTTCGGCATAATGATTCTTCCCTTTGAAACCTAAAAGAAATGGAATTCTTTGATAGGAAAGAAAAAAAAAAAGGCCTGTATTATCTACCTTTTAACTTGTATATATATCATATTTGTCTTTCGCCTTTTTAAGAGAGTTCACAACCACTTTTTGTTGTAGATTGAGATTGAAGTGGAGTTTTCATTGTTCATATTAAAAGAACGATGTTGGGAGTTGATTAAGGAGTTTAAATGATTAACTTTTGTCATGAAAAATGGCAAAAGATGAAGGGGTTGGGTATTGAGATCGTAAAACAATTACCTTCCATTCCTTGAAAAAAATTTATTATATATAATATATATATATATATTATTTATTATATATATAGTCAAAAAGAAGGTTCAATGAAGAAAAGGTGCACGAAGCAAAAAAGTTGTGCGAAAAGAAAATATACAAAAATTATAGCTTATGTTGGTTGTTAGTAAACAAGGAAAGAGGGATGATGTAGTTGAAATTTTGAAGGAAAGAAAGGGAGTGTAAGGTTTCCTTGTATGATTTATGCAGCATTCTCTTATGTTTGTCATGTTCCTTATCTTTCGTTTGATTACCCTAAACCTTAGCCTTATATTACAAGCTTAAAAGTCTTGCTCAACCTATGTTGATATTGGTTAGCTGGATTAGTGGAGAGGTGGTAATGGTTACAAACATATGAGGTAGATTTTACTTGTTTTTAGTGTTAGTGAAGTATTTATAATCCTCAAAATGTTAGTCAAGTATTTAGTAGGCATTTCATTTTTGCTATTCTCACACACTCAATTTCTCTATATGGATGGATCTTATTGTATTTCATCTAATGGAATTTTGGATGTGCTATTGAGTTGAATTTGTAAATGATCATAGTTTCTTGTAGTTTTAGTGTATTAGGTATAGTCTATCAAGATTTTTATTTATTTTCATCACCATACTTTGTTCGAGGACGAACAAAAGGCTAAGTAAGGGGTAGTTGATAAGGTCATTTTTATACTATATTTTTTCCCTTACTTAGCCGATTCTTGTTAAATAATGTGTTTAACCTTGTAGTTTTTGCCCTCAAACTTCTAAAATGTAACAAATGTTTCACTTCCACTAAAATCTCTATTGCAATCCTAACAGTAAGCCATTTTTAGGGGCATTTTGATTAATTAGTAAATGTATTTTAATTATAATTTTATAAAATTAAATTTCCCTCTTTATTTCTTTTTTATTTTCTTTTTCCCTTTCTTCCTACTTCCCCCTACTTAAAGCGCTGCCACCTCTCTTCATTTTGGTCTCCTTCTCCTTCCTCCTTCTTACACCTAACATCACTGTCGACCCTCTAATTTGGAAATGAAGATGGTGGTTGTGTGTTGAAGTTAGAGGCAATCTAAGAAAAAATTAAAGAGAACAGCGTGGTGGCTTGACAGGAGAGAAAACAGAGACTGGASATGGAGGTGGTGTTTGAAAGAGAAGGCAAAGGAGTAGAGAGAAAGAGAGAGGGAGAACAAGGAAGCAGAAGAATGAGAAAAATAATATGTATAGGCTTCGAAGGAGTAGATGGCATTAGGTTGTGATTGGTGGGTCGAGGAAGAAAAGGAGATTGTAGTTGATTGTTGATGGGATGGAGATGGTAATTCAAGGAAGAAAATGGCAGAGGAAGATGTAAAGAAGGAGAAGGAGAAGAAGAGAAAGAGGAAGAGGAAAAGAAAGAGAAGAAGAGAGGAAGGGAGGAAGAGGAAGATGGGAAAGAGGAGGAGGAGGCAAGGCGACAGCTATCGGTGATGGTGGCGGCAGTGGCGRCAGGGGTTGGTGTAGAAGAATATAGAAGAAGGTTAGGGTTTCTTTTGATCMAAATGACTAAAGAAACTGAAAGGGAAAATTTTGTTTTATAAAGTAATAGAGTAAATAAATTTATTAATTGATCAAAATATCAAGGAAATTTTGGATTAGAAAGCAACATTTGTTATAGTTTAGAAGTTCGAGGACAGAAATCACATAATTTGAAGTTTAAGGRYAAAAACTCAAAAATTACCCTTCTTTCTGTACGTTTTCCTTATCGGGAAACCTTCCTTCTTCTTGTTTTGTTTTTTTATACTTTTTTTCTTTTTTATACTTCTTCCTTTTTGTTGAAATAAAATAGTTAAATTAAATACTAATATATTTAGAAAAATGGTCACAAGGAAATATAAATTTGGATTGAAGATTTGTTAAGCAAACCTTGATCAATCCCAAATTAAAGTGTTATTTTTTCTACTTACTCAATAAGTGCACTCACCCTACCCCCCTCTCCCTTTGAGCACATGAAATCTTCAACATCCAAATTCAACGATGATATTGAGTGAGTGCCTGAGATTTTGGATATAGYTTAGAATTTATTAGTTTCAGTTGTCTTCATCATGTTACTATAACTTTACGTTATTGTTGTTTTGGGAATTGATCATTTATGATTGTATAAGGATGTTTATGTTACAAAATATAGGTTCTAGAAAAGCTTTGATGCATAAGAAGGCTTTGCATTTTTTGAGAGGAAATTTTAAGGAATATAATYGTGCCACAGCTCTGAGTAAAATTTATGCTCAATTTTTGGGCAAAACAAAAGAACTTCATGATGATCATCATGAAAACACATGCAAGCTCAGTTGATTCAAGATGAAGATTACTTGAAGATTTGATTGTTAACATTTATTTCTTTGTAATTCTAGATCTGATTTCTTTTCAGAATTACTTTTAAACTTCTCAAGTGTTTTAAAAAATTATTTGATCAAAAYCATTCTAAACTTGAGAAAATCCGTTCAAAATGTTTTYGAATTATTATTTTGTTAAACATGTTTTAAAAAAATTCATTAGAGAGTAGTTGGTTTATAAAACTAAAACTTTACCTGCTCTCTTTGTTATTTTCGAGTTGTTTTCTGTTTTCAATTTTCAAAATTATGAAAATGTGTTCTAACTCGTATTTTMAAAAACAGACAAACTTTTTTACTAAAAACTCAAAACAACAATTTTGTTGTTCTGAGCATTTTCAATCAAAACATCCTCCTACAACCAAAACGTAAAAAACGTGTTTTCTAATTATTTCTCTTTAATAATTATCCAAAAAACTTCTAATTAATTATAGACACTTAATTTTTATTTTTATTTTAATTTAAAATATTATGATTATGATATTGACTAATAGTACTTATAATTTAATTTACAAGTAGATTTATTAACAAATAGTCAAAAAAATATTTCTTACTAAATTCTAAATCGAATGATTTTTTAAAATTTTTATATTTTAAAAATATTTTTCAAAATGACAAATGGAAGCGAATTTTTAGCAAATTTGAAACTTGCCATTCAAAACAGAGAACTGAAAAATGGTTGTTGAAAAAGAAAACTTAAAACTGAAGTGCTTTTTTACTGTTTTCGGCTGTTTTTCAGTTTTTTAATTTTTCAAAACATTAAAAATGTGTTCTCTTTCATATTTTGAAAACATATTAATATTTTTGTACTGAAAAGCTGAGAAATAACCAAAATGTTTATTTTTAGCGTTTTCAAGGCAAATACTCTTCTATATTCAAAACGCGAAAAAAAATTGCTTTTTCTATTTATTTGTTGTGTAATAAATTATCCTAAAACTTAATAATTATTTAAATGGCACTTAATTTTTTATTTTTATTTTTAATTTAAAACATATTCTAATATTGACTAATAGTATTTGAAATTTAAATTTATTAATTAGATGCATTAAAAATAGTCCAAAACACTTTGTGGTCCAAATTCTAAAGCTAAAGTGATTTCATTTTTTATTTTCAAAAATAATTTTTAAAAATAACAAAAACAAATATGTTTTAGAAATTTGAAAACAGCATTCAAAATAGAAAGCTATAATAATATTTTTTAAAATAAAATACAAACACAAACACAAGTAAGTGTTTTGAAATTTTAGATTTGTGCTAGGTGATTTTCCGCATACACAACCTCTAGTTTTCAATGACCGAAAGTAGAATTTTTTCAATGACATACTTTCTTACGAACGTTTAGACACACAACCTTGAGTTCCAAACATCTGAAACTTTTTTGAAAGAACACAATAATAGTAACTTTTTTTTTAAACCGCGTGCTATCAAATGCCTATTTATATATTAAAAAAAAATACCATTTGAGAGCTTTTCAGGAAGAACTTTTTTCAGAACATTGATTTATACTTTGAAAACCTTATTCTCACATCTTTCTAAATATTCTTTTCATTTTCTATTGTGCTTTTATTGGCAGTTTCATCAAAAGAACACTAATTTGTGGTAATGTTCTCTCTCTTCTTTATTATTTTTTGTAAAGTTTAAAGTTATTTTAGATATAAAATCCTTTGTGTTGGTTCAGCCTTGAATTTGCGATGGATAGAGGTTATTTGAGTAAAATTATTGTGGTAAGGCCCTATTTGATAATTTAATTTAACACTTAAAACTAGAAAATTAAGGGCTTGTTAAATTAAAATTGTTAAATAATATAATTTCACAATATCTTAATGTATTAAGTTATTTTCAATTTYTTCTTTAAATTTTAAGTGATGATATTCTTACTTAATATATTAAGAAATTGTAGCCTAAATTACCAAATTGAATATTCAAAATTAGACGCACAAAGTGAACTGAAATTAAAATTTTAGTATTCAGAAATTCATCTAGTTTTCATGCTTTATACTTCAAATTTTATACTTCACTTTTTAAACTTCAATTTTATCATATTTACCTAAGTCTCTTTGTTGTGAAATTTAATACTATTGTGTTTGTCACCCATCCATTACTTTGAAGAGTAGACTTTTAGTGAAAATTGAGAAAATCTTAAGTAATAGAGGTAAACTTTTGATCTCTCTGCATTTATTCTCTTCTATATCTTGTATATTGTTCGRATGCGTTTATTTATTCTCCTTTCCTTTATTCTCTTATATATCTTTGTATATCGAGTGGGTGCATTTATTGATTTCATTGATTTATCCATCAAACAGTCAAAATAATATTCTGGTTTGCTATCTTCATTTGAATTATTAAAAATTTCCATCAAAGGGTCAAATTTAAATAAGCTTAAAATTTGTCCACAAATAAATTTTAAATTTAATTAAAAGACAAGAAAAGTAGTGAAAAMTRTATAATTTATTGATATWTGAGTTAGTGGGTTACAAAATCTCTGAAAATTCTAAAMGAATATGTCTTCTGATTCTTCTCTTGAATATTCTTGACTCAAAGATYGAATATTTATCTGCACCAATGAGAAAATACAATCTTCAATATATATGAAGAAGGGAAGCATGAATTTTCTTTTGTGAATGATCTTACAACTTTTTCGATGAACTATCCAACGATCTACAATAAAAGTCCAAGCTTTGATTATATTTGTTAGAGGGAGTTCTTGATCTTCAATTTTCCAAAATATCTCTAACGTCTTCTTGCGAGCTTGTCCCTCTTGGAAGCGTTTGTCTGTCTTGGAGCTTCAATTTGCTTCTTTATGTCCTGAGGGATCCCTATTTATAGGCAAAGAATTTGCATTCTTTTAGGTAACTACATGTACCTTGAATGGGCTTCTTGTTGCCTAAGCACCATCTTATTGGACTTCTTATATTAAGTAGMCCTAACTATTTACTTGAGTCACCTCAATAAATACAATCTACCATGAGACGAATTTAATTTATCTGGACTTAATATCTTAATAAAATATTGGACTGGCTTCTATTAATGATCCAACTTCAATTGATCCAAAATAATCAAGTTTCTCTACAGAGTTAATCAAAAAATCAAAACTAAAAGTATGTAATAATCTTGATTAAATAAATTAATTTTTTAATGTCTACAAATACCCCCACTTCAAGACATGTGACAAGTCCGTCTTTGTTGAGCTCCCAAGTAGGTTTGAAGTTAACATTTTGCAACGAGAACTTGAATGTGAAGTTGATTTGTCAATCAAGAGAACCAATTCATAACCCTCGATGATTTTCTTTTTCTAATAACTAAACTTAAAGCACATTTTAAGCTGCCTATATATTCCAAGGAGAATTAAGAATCAAGTCATGACACAGTTCAAAGGGGGCTTGTTGCCGTCCATAGTTTTACCTCATGTGGGTCAGGAGTAACTTGCAGTTTAAACTCGTGCAGTCAAGGAGCAACTTAATTTTTTTTTCTTGATGCATTTAGACAGTTTTAACTCTTATCATGGAGTAGTGTGTAATTTAGACTCATGCACTATGGAGCAACCTGATATTTTTTGCTGYGGCATTTAGACGGTTTCAACTTTTATCATGGAGCTGTGTGCAGTTTAGACTCATGCACYAAGGAGCATTTTCATTTTTTTCTAACATTTAGGCAGTTTTAAACTCTTATCAAGAAGTAGTATACAAATTGTTTAGACTCATACACTAAGAAGCAACTTGATGTTTTCTTTAAAAATTTAGAAATTTTTAACTCTTATCAAAGAGCAAAGTGCAGTTTAGGCTCGTGCACTAAGGAGCAACTTACATTTTGTTTTGGTTGACTATATCGGTTTAAACTCTAAAGAAATGTTGTTTCCAACTTTGAAATTCCAACATCTCATATTTGTGTGACTCTTTTATAGAATTCCTCGACTTTGATCGATAAGGATACTTATTTCCATATTATGAGCAYGAGTAGTCAATTGTTCAAYGTTTTCRATTGAATACCTTTCAATATATATTGAACACTCCAATGCTTGGCTTGAATGTACATTTCTATGGCCGAACTTTCACTCAGTTGATCTTTGCACTTGAAGTTTAGATATCTCCACCTATTGATATAATCAACAACAGACTCATCTTTCTATTGTTGAGTATTGGTTAACTCCACCATATTTATAATTCTGCATGCACTGTAAAAGTAGTTTAAGTATTCTTGCTCAAGCTGCCCCCAACTATCAATGGAGCAAGGCTCTAAATCTGCGAACCAGTTGCAAGCATTTTATTTCAAAGAACGGATAAATTGTTTGATGAGCAAATCTCCATATGTATCAACATTGTTTCAAGTCTCCACAAAATGGGTCACATGATTGTTTCAATTTTTCCTTTTCATTAAATTGCTGAAATTTTGGTGGCTGACAGTCTGTAGGTATCTTCATATTATTGATTCTTGAGGTGTAAGGCTTCATATAGGTTTGAGAAGAACTTAGCATCTCCATCTATCTTGCCTTTGAGGGACATGATGAATTCCTTGAGTTGAKCCACTAGAATCAAGCCATCACAAGTTACTTGGATAACTTTATCCATCACTTCTGATTTTCGTCGCATTGACTTGCTTTGACGATAGTGCCTCATCATGATTTATGGGTTGATTTTTTAAGTTTGACTATTCTCAGCAATTGCTTTGACTTTATCTACTAACTTGGCAAGTTATGCATCTTGATTCTCTATATGTTTCATCAATCCTTCCACCAATCTTGTTAAGTTGGTGAGTTGTCCATAAATAGAGGTAACGCCAATCAACATCACAAACATTGCCCTAGGGCTTGTAGTGTCACTTGGTGCAAATTCCACAGTCTTGCTATAAGCAATTGCCGAAGGAGTCATTGCCTTATTTCTTGTCATATGTTCCTTGTAGTAAAAACCTTGAACAGCAGCCTTTGAACATTATGAGTCCATAAGTGAAATTTTTCTTTGAACTTGGTGAAGAGAAGAGATGGGAAGCAAAGATGGTCCCACTGGGCATGTTAAAATTTGTACACAAATAAATTCCAAGTTTACTTAAAAGACAAGAAAAGTAGTAACAAATGCATAATTTATTGATATTTGAAGTAGTGAGTTACAATCTTTGAAAATTCTAAAAGAATGTGTCTTTCAATTCTTCTTTGAATATTCTTGACTCAAAGGTCAAATTTTTATTTGCACTAATGATAAAATAATTTGTTAGAGGGAGTTCTTGATCTTAAATTTTCTAAAATATGTTTACCTKCCTCTTGAGAATTTTTGTCTCTCTTGAAAGCCTTGTTTGTGTTGGAGTATAGCTTGCTTCTTTATAGTTTGAAGGTGTCCTATTTATAGGCAAAGAGTTTACATTCTTGTAGGYAACTACATGTAGCTTGGATGAGTTTCCTCTTGCCTAAGCAATCCATCTTATTGGACTTCTTATATTAAATAGACCCAACTACTTATTTGAACCGCCTTAATAAATACGATCTACAGATCAAGTTGATACAAGATATTCTTAAACGGACAAGACGAAAGGGAAAAAATGGAGAACTTATCTCAAAGTATTAGCGTTATACCACACACGATTCCCTCCGCCGCAACCAGCCTGTTACCACCACCCATATAATTCCTACAGATTTATCCAGAAAGGGGAGCGTGGGGGGGGGGGGGGGGGCCGGTCTGGTTTCTCTTCCCGTATTATCCCCATGGAAATAAGGTCGGAACGCGTTCGTTCGATAAAACGAAGCTCTCCTAAGTAATACAAGCCAAGTTAAGACCTTCACCTTTAACTTTTCCCACTACCACAAGCACTGCTCTCTATTTCATTTGAAGTGAATTTTAGTGAAGTTCACTCTTAGTTCCTTTTAAAAGTAATTAGATAATGAATTTTTCTCTCCTCTTCACTACGTCTTCCCTTTTACTTCTTCTAACGGACTTAAGTGAATCTTCCTTTTGCCAAGATTGCCGGTTCTCCCTTAAGTGAGTTTTCTCAAAGCTTTCTATTGGAATGTATTTTTATTTATTTTCTCTGCACTTGACTTAAAAAGATTTTATGAAAATCTAGTAGATTCATTTTAGATGTTAACATATATAATTTTTTAATTAAATAACTTAGTTGTACAAATGCATTTTAAAATCAGAACCTAATAATTTAAATTCAGAAAGTCAACAAATTAACTAACTTCGGTTCTAATTATAATTTAATCGCGGCGTATAAAACATAATATTTAAATACTTTACTATAATAGTTTGAATAGAGTTATC
>MEJB01000015.1:2663365-2676015 GCA_001752375.1 Rhazya stricta
CTCTATTGAAAGGTAAAAGGGAAAGCAAAGGAAATCTTATAGAAACTGTTGCTACTGGGACCGTGATTGCAACTTCAAATGCTACTTTTACAAAGATTAAAAAACATACACTGTTGCAATAAGTCCCAGAAAAATTTTTTGTCCCAAAATGTAACATCAAATAGGCCCAAAATGGACAAAAGAATAAGCATGACTCTACCCACCCCCAAAAGTGAACACCTGCAGCAGCAGCATCTTAACCTTCTACTCCATGATCCAAGAATAACATTCAACCGCTCTGCAAGTTGCCATTGCTCGCAAAAAGAAGCCAGGCTGCGGGGAGCAGTTGGTCCTTATGTAAGAGACGCGCTTTACAACACTGAGAGCTATAGGAGAGATGGATACAAAGAGGTCGAGTGCAAGAGTTGAATCGACCAAAGAATTAACTATCGAGTAGTTATCAACCGTCTCAATTAGATGTATAGTTTGGAAACAGACGCAGCAAGTTGTTAAGAGTTTCTGGTAAAAATTTTCTTGCAAACAAATAACAAGGTCTTTCATTTCCGTTCCACAAGCATGGCCTGATCTGAACTTCCTTCTGCAAAAATAAAAAGGGAATAAAGTCAGACCAACTATTTAGCTTTGTAATCCAAAAAAAATGCAGTACAAGGTTATGTAATAGATCATACCCTTTCATCACTAGTAACATGCACACTTTCTGAAATTGACTGCAAAAGAAGAAGAAGAAGAATATGTCAAATTAATGCATATGAATACATTGTAGTCACTATTTCCAGAGCTCCAATTTCTACTAAATCTTGGCATTCTTTTATGTAAACATGAATATTCCAGAAGTGATCACATTCTCCAGATTCACCAAGAAAAACGAGAAGTGGAAACTGAAACGGGGAAAAATCAAGTAGCAAAATGGCAMAAAGGAAAAAGTTTGGACAGTGGCCCGTACTGTTATATTTTTCATAAGCTCAAAAGTAATATCCTGAGCCTTGTATGATTTCGGATGCCATTTCCCTTCAGACCAATCGACATGTGTGACGGACCAATTTGCAATGCCAAGTGGATCAAGCATCTGATCATACAAAAGRGGAAAAGGAAAATATGAACCTTTTACTCTGAAAGAGGTGACTGATAAATACAACATGATAGGCTGGAACCACAATAAAATGAAACAATGGAAATAGAAGAGATGCTTACATAGAAAAATGTAGGTAAGTAGTGTTCATCTGAATAACAATTCTTTCCATCCATGCCCGGCTGTTACAATCAGAAAATTTGGTTACACAAGATTAAAACAATAAATATTCCATACTTCAATCCATTTAGGCATTCATTATCGACATAAAATTGATACAGACTACTAATGTTTACAAACAACATGGCAGGTAAATACCGGACACACACACACACAAAAAAAAAAAGAAAAAAAGAACCTTTATTAAGAAATATAAATGTTTGACCATTTTGTTATTGACAGTTGACAAGCTTTGTGTACCTCTAAACACAAAAAGATACATCACTAAACATGCAAGATGCAACAAAATATAACAGAAAAAGGGAGTGGAACCAAGTCCAATACAGAAATTGACAGCTAACACCAAACAGTTGGATAAGGCCTTATCAATTTTGTTTAATAGGGTAGAGCCCTATGCTAAAAACCATAMGTAGCTTGCACTTTCTGCTTGCTCCTTTCTTTTCTTTTCTTCTTTCATTTTCTTCTGCCCACTTTACCTTTCACACCCTCGCCTCCTCTATTTCAATAATGGAATTCAGAAAAATATCCAGAAAAAAGTTAACCTATTTCACTTTAACTTCACATTGGCATGGATTGACTCAAAGCAATTCTGTGAAGTTGATATTTATATTTTGAACAAGCAACTTGGAAGAAAATAATCTGCCCCATGTAAATCATACATTTATAAAGACGTGCAAGTATATCTTGTGCACATATGTATTTCCTACATAAAAAACTAAACAAAAGCAGCAATCAGGGCATACTGCTAATACAAGCTAGAGAACTGCACCTTATTTAAAGTTCGAACCAGAATACCAGATGACTGCAAAAATGATAACTAATTCCATAAATCCAAATAACCACACAAGTCTGCTCAATACAGTTTCGATAGAATATACACCTCAGGCAATGCTGGGCAGTGCACAAACTGAAAACACATGCAAGTTACATTCAAGTCCAGGACAACCAAAGTTATTCCGTGATAGAGAGGAACAATTAAATGGTTTATTTCCTAACCGTAAAGAAGGAAACGAACTTTTGAAACCAATAGYATTATATACTAGACAATCAAGGGACAAGCATAAAGCAGAAAAGTTTTGACCTTATAAAAATTTCAAACTCTCCTCCCCTCTCCAGGCTTGAGATCAGCAGTATTATTAGAACACTGGTAGAGTTTTGGATGTCACCCACATCATAAGTTATCTCAAGCATGATTACCAGGATAATGCAAATACGTGGGCAGAATTTTAGAAGGCTTGTTTACATTATGAAAAGTAGGAAAAGCAATTAAACATTTGCAGCTTCATTTCAATGACAGTCGATACCACAGTAGAAATGTAAAGAGTGTTTATCACTTCAACAAGCTTTTCCTGCAAAGCAGCCATATTGTAGGACTCAACAGATTTGACCAAAGGTACAACACGTAGTAATTGCAGTCTCTAAAATTGTGCACCAAAAATAAATAAAAACAATGAAAAGAAATAAACAATTGCAGCTATCACTAAAGTTTTTCTGCATGAAAGTGGAATGAAAGATTGTAGCAAACACTTCTAGGATAAACTCTACAGTTTTAAAACAAGTATTGCCTATGTGAATATGTTTAGAGACAATGTTACCTAAAACTGCAATTCACGCAACGAAAGAATTAGATTATCCGTCAATGCTCTCTAGGCTGAAAATAGGAAATTTGTAAGGCACATTTCTTGTTTTCATGTCACTGAAAGCCTGTGAAAAACTACTTAACTTTGCCCCTTGAATGAATAAAGAAACGAATAACATCATGTCAAACTAGAGGCCACAGGTCAAGGTGGACAACAACTATTCTTTTTCCAATGATTAACCATATTTATTATATCCAATGCCCAGTAACAAGTCAAATCACTTTTGTACTGGTAGTTGATTGATATGAAGGATTGGCACAGTAGTATAAGCTAGCATAGAAGAGAAAATAAACATTCAAGCACACAGGTAGCAACCAACAAAGCTGTTAAGGTATTCCGAATTATCAGTCAAGGAAACAATTCACAATCCAACACATGTTTAATAAAAGAGGCACCTTGCAATAATCCCGGAACTTTGAATAGTATAGGTTGTCTGCCATAACAATAATAGCATGCTGTCTCTTCATTGTGAACCACTGCAAATATGGAAAGGAAAGAACCCCTAAGAAAATAATGAACACTCCAAACAAGCATGCTGCAGTTTGTCACTTCTAAACAAGTACACAAAATATCATTAACCACCAACCCTCACTCAAAATAACTCTATGCAAATTAAAGATAACTACAGATTCACGACGAGCTAATAAGGATCAGTATATTGAGTTGCTAGCCAGAGTGTGTGTGTGTATATACATTCACCACAAAACCTTCGAAAGGAAGACTATTTATTCTTCATTTCCTTCTACTTAGTAGATCAGCTAAATGAAACCATAACCCCCAGAATAGAGAAAGAGAAGAAGACTTTTCATTTCCCAAAAGAGCATCCCTTACATATGGGAGTTGGGTGCACTAGATAGTAAGTAATAGTTGAAGTTAGGGGTGTGCAGGAAGAATGAGAAACCGTGCAAGACGACCAAACCAAACTGATGCTAATCAATTTAACAGTTTCTCCTTTGAATTGGATTGGGTTTGGTTTCAACTTTGCTGAAACTGAGTTTTTGCTTCCATTTAATAAAATTAATGAACCGATCCRAACCAAACTAAAACATAATAATATATCAATAAACAAATTTCACATTAGTTCTTCAAGTCTTATCCAATGATCGATTATTTAAAAAACCTAATCAATTATCAATCCAGTTAAATTCAACTATCCTTAAAAAGTTCGTATTATGAAATGCTAAGTTTCAATCATAGATGCTACTAACTAATACCTCATCCGAGTGTCGCATTTGAAAACTAAACATCAAATGAAAAGCCAATTATCAAAAACTAACGATCCATATCCATTCAAAAAAAGAATATTCTTTTGTTCATTTTGTTCCAATATTCGAAACTTTTGGACATAGCATAAAGCTGCTGAAATTGAATACAATCCCAACTGAACAGTTTGATATGTCCAAATTGTTTGGTTTGGTTTCAATTTTTTCAAACCCAAACTGATGGTTTAATTAAAAAATTGAGTAAAACCAAACCATTCACACCCCTAGAGGATGGTACTAGATAGAGTAGTATGCAATAGCTTGATTGACTGCAAACAATGTCCTCAAATCAGCACAAGCAAATCAATAGAAAGGGGGGGGGGGGGGGGGAAGAAAGAACCAATTATATTTCTAATTTTGTGAATTTAAAAACTCTTCAATTTGTTTGAAGTATACCTGTGCACCCTTTCGGAAGTCTTTTTTCTCAACTTCTGGCAACATACGATCTGAATACCTGCCACTTCCATGCGGCCCAGGATCCTCAAAACTGAAATATACAAATAAAATCAGAAGTGCTTATCAGTGAAACAGTAGAAGAAGACATGCCCTAAACTATTCACTCAAAATAGATTGGATCAGCCTAAATTTCAAACTTATTCAGTAATCTCAAAGTTAAGATCACATACAAAGAATTTCTACAGAGATCAAAAGTAACATCCTACCAGTGACAAAAGTTAATATAGGCTTACCAGTCAACATAACTGACATTTGTATGCATCAGATAGTTGTACACATATTCAAAATCGCGCAATGGTATACAACTGCAATTCGGTAGGAGTTTTAGTAGAAAACAAATATCAGCATGTGTTTCTCAAAATTCAACAAGCAAAAGAAAATTATTCCTTCAACATCTAGCCACCTGTCTGATAGGAGCACAAAGTGCTGGTTGTCAGGATCTTTAAGTGCATTTGCCAAAAGACGTCTCTCTGCATCCACCATCGAAATTTTACCCCACACTACCTGCAAATGCAACCCATCAGGAGAACTGGTTAGCTACGACAATGAGTGTCAGAACAACAATGATTGGTGTGAAATCAACTCCAATATAAGTCTTCATCCAGCGATGAGATAGGAATAAAAATGGCAATCCTAATCATGCTACCACAGCAACAAATTTACAATGAGATGTTTATTATACATTTTGGAAAAGTGCAAGAGACTTTATTCAAAAGAATCAAAATATCTCTTAGAAGATATCCTTTAATTGGACCAACGTCAGTTACATTTCTGCTGCTGACATATACATTTTTTCATTGTAAATTTRTTATCTTATAGAGAGAACAGAACTTATTCGTTGGTAATTCTGATAAAATAAGATTAGGCATTTTACACCTACACCAAAATAACATATGGTTTTAAAATCAATATCCCGTACATAGTTAGACCACAGTTTACATTGTTCCATTTCCTCGTTAGATTCATCAAATTTTCCCTTTTTCTTTTGATGACTGTAATCCTCACAATAATAGACCRGCAAGGTTACTGAACCAAGACACTCAAACCACCAGAGCCAAGACCTGGTAAACCCGGGATACGCAGTGGTTTAGACTTCACCTGGTACATTCACTGAACCACAAGTTTCATATTCACTCTAACATTGAGCTTTGCTTTGTGGAGAATTTCATTAATGTTTCCTCAATCAAMGGAATATTCTTCCTCAGCCGATAATTTTACTATAAGTTGACCTGATATTTTCATTTTCTTAAGCCTTCTTATGTTTACCTTTTTTTCCCTTCCTCTTGCCATTCAAATAAAAAGAATCACACTCAGACTCTGGGATTTTCTCCAATTCTTTTTGTAATATTCTTTCCTCAGCCAATCATTTTACTATTGAAGCAATTCAAAAGGAAGTATTACTTACAAATCCACAATAATTAATTGTTCTAATCTTTTTCATCTAGCCTTCCTCAGTTTACCATTTAACCCCCTCTTACTGTTAACATTCAAATAAAAAACAAGACTTCAGAATTTTCACTAAGCTTCCACTTGACRCAACCTAAAAACTAGAACTAGTCACCCATAATTAAAGCATTAAATTAAGATAAACAATTCTCACTGAATATTCTTGCCTGTATATATCAAACCATCTCTACTTTCTTGTTTGCCTGCTGTCAGATTAACGGAGTGAGACATTAATGCTATTCACCCTCATCCCAGTAGTTATATAATGCAACAAGAAGAAAAGTAAGCAATAAAAGTCATATTGAATAATAGAAGAGTCTAGTACCCGAGATTGTGATGAAAAATCAAATTTAAACCACTAGCTCAAACTAACAAGTACATTAGACTAAATCACATCAATGATGCTTTTCTAGGATTTTATCCCAAAAAAATTGTAACACTATTGACATAGGATTGCAAACCTTCTCACTTCGGATTTCACGATTAACAAAGTAACGGCTAAAATGTACAGGCTTGTCTTTTGACGCATGCACATAGACAGAGAATCTACCTTCATGGCCCTGGTAAAACAACAAGGAAAAATATTAAAAAATTATTTAAAAAAGAAAGCGCAACAGTCAAATAAAAAGATTTAGAAAGTTGTAAATTAGAAAAACGTCTTCCGATCTACCAAATAAGTTCAATTATTTCCCATTAAGAGGAAATTACACGTAAAATTGCAGCTTCAAAGATAATTTATAGGCTTGTAGGTCTAATTAAGTTTTTCAACAAATTTTCTTTTTATGCTAGACTTCTGGGGATTCAATGTATTTTTGGAGTTCTTTTTCAACRGTTTAACATGTACTTTTAGTTTTTGCATTTCGGACCAAAAGAAGGCTCATTCTTCTACATCCTTGCATCTTTCATCTCCACATAGTGAAGTTCATAGCATTACCGAGAATACATTCCATATCTTTCATTACAAGAAACATCAAGACATTTCAGTTCCTAAATGCATCCCCTTGTGCCACCACCACCCACACAATACCATCATTTGCAAGGACTTCCGCTAGGAAGAAGTGAAAATGCTCGAGCAACCAACAATACACTTTTGAGCATAACAAACATCATGGACAATATTTTTGTTTCTGTACAGGAAAGCACATAAAGAATAGATCAAATTCTAGTATCACTGGCAACAGACAGATACTTTAGATGTGAATCTTTTTCTTTCTTTTGCTTTTTCATTTTTTTCCCCTTTTTCTTTAGTTGGTACTGGAGCAGATATCCTGTCAATTCAGCCATTTCAACTACTTTATGAAAATTCTACACAGCAAGTTATACTGTTTAAAAGTGAAAGAATATGAACCATAAAATATAACTCCAAGTCCAATACTACAAACTTTTCCACACTAATGAAAAAGATAAACAAACATGAGAAAGATTTTTTAAAATAAAAATGTCTAGCTTCTAAAAGCCTCAATCTCTTGAAAAATTCAAGATATCAAGAAATCATTTGGACAGGAAAAGGAAAGGAAAGAAAAAAGGGAGGAAATTTAACAAACCAAAAAGATATATAGATGCAACATATACCTGAAAGAATCTGTCCCAGAGCCTTTCAAAAGGTAATGCRCCAGGAGTTAGGAATAAGAACGCAATTTTAGGTTTCTCCGGTATAACTGGAGGTGTTCTAAGAATATCTCTAATTACAACATGAGAAGCAATCTCTTCATCTGTCAATTCTCTAGCAGGAGCAGGTGGAAGCCAGTCTGAAATTCCGTTGCAACCATGAGATGAAAATACATAGCATGCTGCAGAATTGTGTGGTGGATAAACATAAGCACATATCAAAAACATGCTGACTAAAGAAACCAATACTATAATCCATGTTGGCTTCTTCAGATGGCTGCGCTGGCGAGGCACAGGCAATATCTGCATGTCCTTCATGCCTAAACGCCACGCCTGAGATGACTTCATCTAGCCTAGAAATAATGCATCACAGGTCTACTTCCAAAACTAATCTTTTTTTCCTAACTCAGAATTCAGTTCAAGAATTTCTCAGTGTACTCAGCCTAACAACCCTAGAAACGCCTTCGATTATCAACTCAGGAAGAATCTGAACCTGCAAAGTAACAACAGTATGAGAATCATGCACATTTCAAGAAATTTTATTCAGTTTTCTAGAATGATTGGGTTCATTACAAATTTGGTGATCCCATGAAAATTMCCTTAGCATGGCATAATAATTTATAATTACACATCAAGTGTCTTCAAAGTCATGCAATTTAAACTCCAGAGGTAAACTGGAACAGGAGTAATCAAAATTTTTTATTGGTTATCTGCTCTGCTTCAATTCTAACCGTTCATATTGTTCCGCTCTAGCCCTTCCTAAGCAAGGCAGCTGATACTGACCTTAAATCCAGCATGACATAATGTGCAACTCAAAGATCTACTGACATCTACGTAGAACCTAACCAACCTTCACTGATCTACTAATAAAACAAATTATACAAAAAGACACGGAAGCCTTCTAAAAATAATCATGGATCACTTAAAAATATCAACAACACTAATATTCTCTTCCAATTATTTCTGTTATGGCAWAGCAATCCATTATGACTTTACCAGCTCCATTAACAATTAAACCATATTTCCAAATCATGTAAAAGAAAACTTAAATCAGATGCGAATTCCAAGAAGAAGTGATAAAACCAACAGGAAAAAAACTTATGCCACACTAAGAACTTTCTGTTTTGGAAGTAGAAAAGGGTTAAAGGTGGGATCACAAGAAGCCCAAACTAAGTACAGTAGAAAACATTCTTGAGATTCAAAATTGTCAAGCTGCCTCAACATAAAAAACCCCCCAAAGTTTSAAGAGCAGCTGTTATTAGGTTCAAACGCCAGTCCCGACAAAAAGTCAAACCYCAACCTTGAAAATCAAATCTACGAAAWCCAAAATTCCAAAGGCGCATCCAAGAAAGCAGAATTTGCATATACGTAAAGGCAACCGTATTCCTATAAGTATAGGCTACATATACAAACAAAAAGAAAACGATCCCAAAGTACATCCAAATTGAAGAAAAGGMAAAATTTCATTCTCTTCCTCATTAAATTCACATTAATGAAACCTCGTTCACTGACACACGGAAAGAAATTAATTAGTAAAGAAGAATTGAAGAACAGTACCTGATCGAGAGGAAGCTGAAGTTGGACAATAGATCTCCGTATACGAGTATGAGATCTAGGGCGTAACGAAGAAGTAGAAGCAATAGCAATAGCAATAGCAATAGCGATGGAGTTTGTATATGTATAGAGATGGAGAGAGAGGAAGGGGTGGGAGAGAATGAGAGAGGAGGAGGATAGATATGGTGTGTATATGTATATGTATATGTATATGTATAATTTGGTTAGTTCGCAGAGAGTGGATTGGATGCCGGTGTGTGTTGTGTGTGTTTGTTCTTTCTTCTAATGGGGAGAAAGAGAAGAAGAGGGTAATGGGTCTCTATGACTAAGGGGAAATTTTTGGAGGAAGAGTTGAACGTTATATGGCTGATTGTGTCGTCCCGGTCCAAATACAAACAACATTTCAGCCGGCGAATTTTACCTTTCAATATGCTCKTTTCRTCATTTTAKAKTCACATTATTTTAATGAATTTCATTTACTAACATCTTTTCATACTATAGACATTTTTTTTATTAGATAAAATCAAATTTACCGAAGATTTGAAATATAATTTTCATTTTCTAATCCAAATAATAAAAGAACTTARCATGTCATATTAATGATAAAATAAAGTCATTGAAGAGTTTATTTATAATGCACCAATCTTATTTATAATAAATTCTAAAAGTTCAGCATACAAAGTGAAAATCACAATCGGTGACCCGGTATCCTAGTTGGTCATCGACTAATTTCAGGTGAAATCAGTGGGGAAGATTCTCCAAGATTAAAAGCATAATTTTCTATCATAAGGTTATGGCTAATTAATTGATTACTCTAAGCTAATTCAATGAGTTTCATGCATTTTGATACTTTCTCTATAAGGAAGAGGTTTTGTCTATTGGTTTTCTTATTGAGCAAAAAATGCATAATTTAAATAGACAATACAATCGAATATCTTCATTACCTATTTATATTTAATTAGAGGGACAATCTAATTATAGCAAAATATATTAAGCAATTTCGTAATCAGTAATGTTTTTATTAATAATAATTATTATTATTTGAAATTAATACATGTAAAAAGTAGTAGATAAGGTATTTTTCACTCTTAGGGGGATATTCAGATTCGATGTATCTTGCTGCCGCCACTTTTAGTTACTCACCAGTGAATCTATTTTCTCATTGCTTTACCCAGTCGATCTTTTGCTCACTGTAAAATAAGAGAGTCGCAAAGGGCGGACCACATGAGCATGATGAGACAAAAGAAAAACATAGGTGCCTATCGCTATTTATGAATTTCAGAAGATGGATAGTGAACAAGCGAGAAGACAGTATAGACACGAATAGAAAATTCGCGGGCTGAGATGCTATTGGTCCTCTTCACGCCTGGAAAATTGGATTAAGAGCCCATCCAATACCGGCGTGCGCTTTGCAAGTAGGTGTGTTTAGGTGCGCGTCATCCTGTCACGCTTGGCTCGCGCTATCTATCTCGTGTGGCGCATGGGACAATATTGACCTCCATGGCTATTCTCCGTTGGACGGTTTGGAACCAACACTCTGACGATGAAGTAGAGAAAGTCTCCTGACACAGATGCGTTGAGATGTTCTTAACGTGCAGTCTATAAGCATCAATTTCCGACTGCGAGCATGGTTGAGTAGATTCGGGTCGTAATGATTAGGCTGTGTGGAGTTGCGCAGTTCTTCGCTCAAGAGGAACAAGTGCATCTGCCCTACAGCTGTAAATTAGTTCGGTCTTGAGTTATGAACTTCTTACATCAGTGCGCGTTTCTGATGGACAACGGCAGGTGCTCCTAATCTCGGCTGGTTGTGGTCGCACCGAAGTCTCTACATGATTTCAACAGTCGTTACGCATTCGTTAATAATCCTAGTTTCGTTGCGCACTTATCATGATGGCCTCCGTTATGCAATGGAATTCGCTTCATACAAACTGTAAACCGGCAACAAGCTTTAATGTCTCTGTTTGCTAAGTATCCTCTAGATGGCTAATTATTGTCTGGTCATTTTCTTGAAGATGTCGACGTGATTACTAAGTTCTCAGTTTCTAAAAGCTTGCTTCCTATGACCATAGTTAAACCTTCATCCTTAGTAATGGACTGAATTGTTAATAGTCGGCTGGCAACAGCTGGCCAACTAATTCTTGATCTGGATGACGTGAATGACTATGCCTTGCACTTCATGGCTTTTGTAGTTGCGAGGATTTTCAAATTGGACTTGTTGGTCCAACATAATATTCCAATCTGTGAATAACTGATTTTTCCGTCACGAAATCGCTTTGATGCATGCCATGCTGCTTTGACTTATACTTTTTCAAATATGATATACTTATTATGCTATTCGTCTCTCAATGTTTCTATATTAATGCTTTTTTCTATCATTACGTATGTAGTTTATATAATTATATGATTGTATGTCGTAATTATTTAAATAAATTAATAAAAATAATAAATCCTAACCCTAATGTTTAAAGTTTAAATATTGGAAGATAATGTTTAAAGTTTTAATTATAATTTATCATAGTAAATTATAATAAAAATCTCATCACAAATCATCCGAAATCACGAGTTATCATGAGGATAAATGAGTTGTCATATAAGTTGACAAATTAAGATTGACAAGATAGCATTTTCCTTCATGAAATATCTATTTCTACTAAAAAAACATACATGAATTTTAGCAATTCATATCTAATATATTTTGCATTTTCTTCTATTGAAAAACATATGAGAATTCACATAAGAACATATAGCTGATRTATTTATAACTATCCGAATTAAATTAATGTAACTAGACCCCAATATTCAAATTTTAGATTTGCTTTACATATGAAAAGATAATGTTCAAAGTTTTAATTACCATTATTATAATAAATTATAATCAAAATCTTACGATAAAATCACGAATCACAAGAAAGAGTTGGTTGGTGAGGAGGTTGTCAAATTTGAATTGGCCAAATAACATTTTCCTTTCAAAAGATAGAAAGTCCTTTTATATATTTTAGTATTTTTTTTCAATGTTACTTCTATTTACTATTATCATTCTATCATAATCCTAATAAGTTACAAAAATATCATTTCAATCAAATTCGGAACATTTTTWGTTATAATGAATTATTATCTTTTATTATGAATTTACTTATTTTTTTCCAAGAGGAATTTTATCTTTCAAAGGGAAAGGGGAAGAATGAACAAAACCAACGTATTGCCTTGGATGACAAGGAAAAGAAAAGGAAACAGAAAATGTATTTTAAGTATTAATATAAAAAATACATTGTTTTCAGGATCATTTATTTGATCTAAAAATGACCTAAATTATTAAAGGATGGATGAATTCCAGACTTTTGAATAATAATTTTGTAATTCCTATCATAAAGTGAAAGAAATAATCTTTCTACTCTCCCTATCTCTCTAGTATATTTACCCAATTGTCTATCCCTT
>MEJB01000015.1:2718281-2774302 GCA_001752375.1 Rhazya stricta
AAAAGGAGAGGACGATTTAAAATCCAAAATTATTTTCATGAGAATAAAAATTGAATGTACTTACAATTTTAATTAATAAAAAGAAAGATTTAATTAAGGCTCCCTTTCATATTCAACAGGAAAGAATGAATTATACTAAGCCGCCTCAGGAGGGAGCAAAATCTTTCACGCAATTGGGTAGGTCCTACGCAGCTTTTTTCCTTCCTTGGAGGTGTTTATGGCATCTTATGTTACCATTTTATTATTCTAACCGAAGAGAAATGATTGGTGGCCTTCATAATGTCTCGCAGGGAAATCTATGTCCGAACCCYTTGGCGTTGCAGGAACAATTCTCCTTTACTTAACTTTGGGTCTGGGGATCAACCGAAATTGTGTTTATGCATCTATTGATTTTGGAAAAGTAGCCAAAGATGGAAAGAGGAACTTCCTTTGCAAGAGGAGCATCTTATAGGGGATTACAATGATTTTCACCTCACAAAGCCCCATTGGTTATGCATCTTCGCTTTATTAGGAGTAGCAGAAATTAAAATACCTTAAGCAGTAAAATTCCCACAATTTGTGTCATTTTAATTTAAAAGCTAGAGGACTTGTAAATATCCTTTTCCGGGATTTTAAAATTATCCGATTTTATAATCCTAAGATCTTAGATTCCATGATTTTCCCGTATACAGATAAATTATTTTATTTTTTTACTACAAAGAAAGAAATTGAAATAATATGAATAAATAATTGGAAACAAATCCCCATATCTCATGATTCCCTTTTAACCAAGATTTTGGTGACCCTTACAAAGTAAATGCCAGTAATATGGCTTGATGCATTGTTTCTAGGCTATGTTTTTATTAACAATTCAATCTCTCCTGAACTTTCTCCAAATTCCTGCCTAATTCATTATCTTATATATATCTCAAACAAATCCTCGTAGGATAAATATTGGTTCACTCTTGGATAAATGTTGGTTCATTCTTGAAAACAAACGGCGCAGAAAGAAAGAATGGCTGAGAGTGGTAGAATCCATCAATCTCAAGCTGCTCCGAAACGTGATAGCAAGATCGAAATCGATGGTGAATCCTTCTTTGGTTAGYTTTTCTCGTTAACTTGATAAAATGGATTAGTTTTATGTGGTCTGACGATTCCATGCTGCACTCTTCTCCATAGCTGTATCAGGCACGTCTGGCTGAAAGACTTGCATCATTTTCTCTTGATTTTTTAACTTTTTATTAGCWGGTTGAATTCTTTTAAGCTACTTTCTTGTTATGTTCAATTAGCAACTGGATATAATTGTGGGCTTCCAGCGAATGAGAGGACGAATCTCGAACGCACGTCTCTTGTTGAAGAAAGCTTTTTGGAAGAGGATCTGAGATCCATGAAAATTGATGTTTTCTTCAAAAATTTTCTTTTTAAAGTTTTGCTAGTTATGAGTTCCACTATCTGGGACTAGTTTTTGTGAATTATATGCGTTAAGATCTCCATCATAATCATAACGTGTGGTTTATATTTTCTTAAATCAACTCAATGACCCGTGGCTTGAATACTGATGCAGAGAAAACTCACGGAGACAAGCAAGAAGAAGAACTAAACGATTGTCCAATTGAGCAAGTGAGACTAACAGTTCCAATTACCGATAATCCAAATCTTCCAGCTTTAACGTTCCGGACGTGGGTTCTCGGGCTATTATCATGCGTAATTCTGGCTTTCCTGAACTCGTTTTTCGGGTATAGGCAGAACAGTCTATCTATTAGTTCAATTACAGCACAAATTGTAAGCCTCCCGCTAGGAAAAGCAATGGCAGCAACACTTCCAACCAAGAAGTTCCGTTTCCCATTCACAAGCTGGAAATTCTCACTAAATCCAGGGCCATTCAATATGAAAGAGCATGTTTTGATCACGATATTTTCGAGTTGCGGAGCAAGTGGTGTTTATGCTTTGAGTATTGTTGATATCGTGATGGCTTTCTACCACAGGAAGCTGAATATTTTTGCAGCCTTTCTACTCGCGCAAACTACTTCGGTAATGCATTTCATCTCTTTGTCTCCCAAAGAAATTACCTGGATTGATGATTTTCACGATATTTCTTTGATTTGTGCTAGTTGCTTGGCTATGGTTGGGGTGGACTATTTCGAAATATCCTGGTGGACTCCCCCTATATGTGGTGGCCTGAAAATATGGTCCAAGTTTCGTTATTCAGGTGCTTAACTAATCGAAGCTTCAACTTATATCAATGTATATAATAATAATGTCTTCCATCTTGAATTGCAGGACCTTGCATGAGGAGGAGAAGAGACCGAAGAGAGGACTAACAAGGCTACAATTCTTTTTAATGATGTTCGTAGCAAGCTTTGGCTATTACATTTTCCCAGGCTATTTTTTCCCATCTATATCTATTATATCAATAGGTTGCCTGATCTGGAAAAACTCTGTCATCGCCCAACAGCTTACTTCAGGACAGTATGGSTTGGGACTTGGTTCATTTACCTTGGATTGGAATACTGTCGTTGCATTCAATGGGAATCCTATAGCTACACCTTTATTTGCCATTCTTAACAGCTTTGTCGGCTTCATCTTGATTGTCTACATTTTAATCCCTGCATTCTATTGGTCTAATGCTTATAAAGCGAGGATATTTCCATTCCTTTCTTCTGCTACCTTTGATTCATCTGGCAAACATTACAATATTACGCGAATTCTGAATGAGAAGAATTTTGGTATTGATAAAGCTGGCTATGATGCCTATAGTAAACTCTATYTGAGTGTGTTTTTCGCCTTTGATTATGGCCTCAACTTTGCAACGTTGACAGCATCAATTACACATGTCCTGCTCTTCAATGGAAAGTATGTCAATTTTCCTGATTCGCTCTTTGTTAGATCGAGTATTTCCGGTTCCTGAATGTCTATGAATGGTTAAATGTTTTCAGATCAATTTGGGCACTCTTGTCCAAGGCAAAATCCGGGATGAAACAGAAATACGGTGATGTGCATACCAGAATTATGAAAAAKAGCTACCCAACGGTTCCTGGCTGGTGGTTTCATATTATCTTGGTTATCATGTTTGGCCTTTCTATCTTTACTATTGAAGGTTTCGGCAAACAGCTCCAACTACCCTGGTGGGGACTTATATTAGCCTGTTCTATATCTTTTATTTTCATCTTACCCATTGGAATAATACAAGCCACAACAAATCAGGTATCGCTAATAAATCCTTACTACTCAATAATATCATCACACATTCTTGAGYTCCAAATTCTCTTTCTTCAATGATTTGCAGCAATTAGGGCTAAATGTCATCACCGAGTTAGTCATTGGCTATTTGTACCCGGGGAAGCCTCTGGCAAATGTGACTTTCAAGACATATGGATATATTAGCATGGCACAAGCCCTTAGCTTTGTTCAGGACTTCAAATTAGGTCATTACATGAAGATCCCACCCAAACTCATGTTCGTTGTTCAGGTAAATAGCTTTATATCATTATTGACACTACGAAATTTTACTAACTTGGGACTTTCTAAATTGTTCATCTTCTTGTGTGGTATATGCCCAGTTGGTTGGAACAGTGGTATCAGTTACCGTCCAGTTCATCACAACTTGGACGCTCCTAACGAGTATTGATTACATTTGTGATGTGGTCAAATTGCCCAAGGGGAGTCCGTGGACGTGCCCAGGAGATGACGTTTTCTACAGTGCTTCAATCATATGGGGAGTCATTGGCCCTAAACGGATGTTCACCGASGAAGGCGTATACCCCGAGCTGAACCTGTTTTTCCTCTTTGGATTATTGGCTCCGGTGCCCGTATGGCTACTTTCGCGCAAATACCCTGAGAAGAAATGGATCGAGCTTATCAACATACCTGTTCTTCTTTCAGGGGCATCGAGCATTCCACCTGGAAGAACTGTGAACATGTGGATGTATGTAGCTGTGGGGATTTACTTCAACTTGTATGTTTACAGGAGGCACAAAGCATGGTGGACGAAGTACGCATATGTCCTTGCAGCTGCCCTTACTGCTGGAATTGCATTCATGGGTACACTCCTTTACTTTGCAATACAATCAAGAATTGATGGTCCAGAATGGTGGGGATTGGAGAACAATGACCATTGTTACTTGGCTAGATGCCCTACAGCACCGGGGATAGAGATTGAAGGCTGTCCGGTTTTCTAGAACACAACCGTTAAAAGGCTTCACATATTAAGCTTTTCTTCTTTTCAACCTCAGATTTCGATGTTTAGTTTCCTTGTGAAGTTTTCTAAGTGTTAGAATTGGTACCTCAATATTCAAGTATATACTCAACAATGATTCAAAAAATTTACTGCTCAGAATTTTAATAGGTTCATTCCACTCCAAAACTCCTATCGGTAATTTGGTAATCGATAATCACAACAGCCCCAACATATTCTCAAATCTCACCTTCCAACTCAGAAGGAAAATGGAAAAAGAAAAAATATATATATTTATTCTATGGCAAAGCACCTCAATCGCATTGCTATTGGGAATCCTCCGAGAATAAATTATTTCCTCAAGAGTTAACTTTTCCKAGGACTTCTTTAACGGGAAATTTCATAAATGTAATAGAATGATTTTTCTAACCTTTTTTTCTTTCCAATCAAGTATTTGATTTACCAAATTAAAGTGAGAAAGGCATTTCTATTAAAAATATAGATGAAGGTCTGTTTATATATTTATTTTTTTTTTTAAGGTAGTACCATTACTTTTGGTGTAATACTTTAAATAGATATTCAATATTTGATCCATAAATTTTTTTTCTTAAAAATTACTTATGTAACTTAAAATAATGCCTAAATGGTTAATAAGAACATATTTTCATTAGATAATATTTTTATTAATTGGATATCAGTTATAATAAGGTAATGCCATGTATTTGCTTAATTGAAATTTGAATTTCAAATAAAATAAGTCATTTGTTCAGTTAGTTTAGATTTGGATATGATTTATAAATTTTTCTAGATAATCTTAAACAAGAAAAGAAATACTAAAACAAAAGTTAACTAAGTTAAAACTTCTTGACTGCTTCTTATAATCCCCGTATAAACTCCCAATATACATCTTCTCCTCTATCTTTAGGATTTAAGATTTATATACTGGGGCAATACCTTTATCGAAAACTCAACAAACTATCTAACTTATTGTGTAAAAAGACTTATAGTCATCTCGTTAATGTAGAGTCTAACCAATCTGACTTCTAATAAAATTAAAAATTCTTATCAAATCTAGTTACCTAATTCTAATATATAATTGAACTTGGTTTACAATTTCTATATTGCCTCCTTTAGGTCTTCAAATCTTCAAATTAGTCATCCCAAATTTRCTAATTATAGCCTCCCTTACTTTGAAGCAATTTACCTCCCTAACAGATTTTGCTTTTTATCAATTGGAAACGTAGTCAATTCTCAAGTTTTATTTTTCTCATTAGCACGAATTCCCTCATCCATAGCATGAATCTAATGGTCGTCATTAGCATTAGTAACATGAATCCAATGGTTGTCATTAGCATTATCCTCATATGTGACTGGATCACTATTTGCAAATAACCCATAATTCACAATAACCTCATTAGATAAATCATTATTGTTATTAATAACTTAATYTTGTAAACGAACTGGTAGGCAACGTTCTCGCTGGGGCCTTCCTAAAGGTTGTGAACTAGTATATGTTCAACTTGCTTTCCTCCTTATCTAGTAAAGTCATTATCCACTAAAGTTTGAAACTTCAATAGAATAAAATGTGATGGTTCTGGATGTTTGAACACTTCGGAAGACTAATCCCAAGCTCCTTACTCAGCAAAAGTAATATCTCTATCTATAATCACATTCTTAGTATTAGGATTATACAACTTGTATCATTTAGTCTATAGCAGTAACCAAGAAAAATACTTTTTCTTCTTTATCTTCGAATTTGTTTCTGAGAGCATTGAAATATGAGCATATGCAAGACATCCAAAAAACTTTAAGGTGGCTAATATTGGGCTTTTGACCATTCCAAAGTTCTTGAGGTGTTTTCCTCCGTTAGTTCTTATTGGACACCTATTCAAAATATAAATTGCACAAGCAACATCTTCAGCCCAAAAATCTTTATAGAATGTAACATAGATTTCACCATATCCATAATTGCCATACTCTTCCTTTYAGCCACTCCATTCTATTGGAGAGTATATGTAGCTGTCACTTGATGTTTGATACCATATGTTTTATCAAACAATCATTACAAAYAATATATTCAATTCCCCTATYAGTTCTCAAGGTTTTATAAAACATCCACTTTGTTTCTCCAGATAAACCTTGAAAATTCTAAACAAATCACATGCCTCAAATTTATGTTGCAAAAAAAATATAACCAAGTCTTTCTACTAAAATAATCAATAGAAGTAATGAAATATTTTTTACCACCAAAAGAAGAAACCTCTACTAAACATAAATCAGAATGAATTGATTACAATTGTGAGTTTGYTCTCCATGCTTTTCCTTTTCTCGAAAAAAATCTTTTTGCTTTTTTCCAACAATGCAAGACTCACACTTTTTATCATTAAAATCAAGATAAGGTAATCTATGTACCAAAATTTTCTTTGCAAGTAAATTCAAACTACTAAAATTCAATTTTCCAAATTTCATATGCCACAGCCAATGATCATAAAAGGTCACAGAACTAAAGCAAGGTAGGTCACCAGATGCCACAAGTAGAGGGAATAAGCAATTATGGCTTATATTTACCTTTGCAATTAGTCTTTTATATGAGTCATTAGTAGTACAAACTCCCRTTGAAATTTATATTGTAACACTTTGAAGATAGCTACCCAATACTTAATAAATTGTAATAAAGACTTGGAACATAATAAACATCAAAAAATAAAACTTGAAGAACCATCTTTCAGAGTAATAACAACTTTTYCTTTTCCAAGAACAAACACATGGRTGTTATTTCGAAGTCAAAAGTGGYCTCAACAGATGAATCCAACTGTGAARATTTCTTTCTATTTCAACATATATGATTACAACATGCAAAATCTAAGATCCATTCATTCTAATTATTCTCACCAAATCCAGCARTAACCAACAATAAAGACTCAAGAGATTCATCAACTTTAGTCTCAGCAAGTTGTGCATGTAATTGTATCATGTGCTCTTTTTTAAATCTACAATCCTTCTCAATATGGTCATACTTTTTGCAATAAAAATATTGTATTTTTGTTTTATCCCATCTCCGATAAGAATTATCGAAGCTATTTGGTTGGTAATTAAAATTACATTTACTATGGCCTCGACCTCTGCCTCGATATCCACCCCTACCACATCCTCTTTCTCTAAAATTCTGATCACCATGCTAATCTATTTCAGCATTRGTTAAGGTCGTGCCCTTTTTCTTTTTGTAAATCCATGTGAGGATATACTTTCTCTTCAGAAGTATTTTCTGATTACTAATTCAAAGACAGCTCATACGATAACAATTCACCTTCTCGTTCATTAACAGTTAATCTATTTAAATTCTTAGTAGATTCAAATAATAATCTTCTTGGTATGAAATTTGTTATTTAGAGATCTTAGAATTTTACCAGAAACTTGAGAAGCAAAGAGAGTGTCAACGTTTAGATCTCGTGAACCTCACAAGCTCTTGAACTCTGTTAATGTAATCTTTAGTTGACTCTGTGGGTTTCATTCGAATCAATTCATACTCACCTCTTAATCRTTGCAATTTGACCYTTTCACCTCAAGCTTCCCTATGTATGTAGTCATCAAAAGTTTTCACATCTCTTTAGTTATATCTCTGTATATAAATTTATTAATCACCTACAGGATATGTCTAATTGTAATATCTTGATACTTCAGTTTCTGCTATTGTGTAGTTAACTCAATCTCAATAGAAGGTTGTTGAAAATCGATCTAAATAATATCCCACATGCTAGTCAACTCATAATATGTCTGCATCTACCTCTGCCACTGATTGAAATTATGTTATTCATCAAAGACAAAAACTAGACAATTAGAATGAGTCACCTGCCCCTTCATGTTTCTAGCTTTGATACCATTTTGTAGAAATTAAACAAAGAAATTAAATTGAACAAAGCATTTGAAAACTCAACAAGACAAGTTTCTTACTTGAAGTCTAAAACACATCTATCTAATTTTTGTATAAAAGACTTATATTGAATCTCCTTATGTATGAGTCTAACCAATCTAACTTCTAATAGGATTAGGACTTCTTAGCAAATCTAGTCTCCTAATTCTAATATATAATTGAACTTGATTTACAATTCCTACACCAAAACCCTTTAAAACGATTGAAAAATGTGTAGCAAGGTATAATAATGTGCTAAGAGATCTCTAGCAAAACTTCCCTTCATTTACTTGATATATATGATAGGTATAGATTTTGGTTTGTTAAAATGGTAAATTGATATATATGTATCTATTTAAGCATCAACTTATATTTCCTTTTTCCTAATTGATACTACATGTCTGAATTGTGTTAAAAATTATTTAACGTTATGCTGAAGGTAAAATTCATTCTTCTAATCATAGGTTTGTTAGGCTGGAATTGGATGACTTTTTTAACACAACTAAAATAGGAAATACTTCTATAAAGAAAAGCGCATTTTAGAACCAAAGTGGTACGTGTGTCACTATATGCTAGTTTTGCTAAATATGTTCTTGTCATGCGTTTGGACATTTATATTCAAATATTTATTTCTGGTAAAAAATTTTAAAAAGAGAAAATATTTATTGATGTATCTTGTGTTCCTAATCTTTTCAAATATATCAGTATTTTGCAAGTAAAAGTTTAGTAACCATTGATTATAAAGTATATAATTAAATATCATATAGTAAGACAATGAAGTCATATTTATATTAAATTTCAATACATCATGACGTCAAAGAACAATTGAACCAAATACAAAAATGAAAAGAATTAACATTTGATTATGCTTTTCTTTCCAAGCAATGGAATAGAAAGAGGATTCCGACCCCGTYCTTGGTGGAAAGCTATTTCACTTCATCCCATCCCARCATACCAAACRTGTCATAAATGTAAGCATTATTGTTTTAAGTTCAAATTAAATTATTAACAAGTTTCAACTTTAACCAATCAATCTATACTATATAGTGTACATATAAATGGTTGTACAATAAGTCTAGTCTTGAATGATTACAACAAATAAACAAGAAATATGTCAAAACATTACAAGAAATATTACAATCAAACATGATATATTTAAGAAATTGGTAATTTATAAACTTGATGAAAAGAGGTTACAATCTTCAAACAATTCTTTGCTTAAGAGTGAAATCCGCTGAATCTTATATTTGGATCTGATTTTGAGGATTTCAYGGTTTAATCTTAGATTTGATGTCAAAACTTTCCCTAGATATGTTGAAGGAGATTATGGTCATTTCTAGCATTGAAATCAAAGGTTAGCCCTGATTCATTGGATGAAAAGCTTGAGCAATTTGGGGAGAGCTTTTTTAGTTTGTGAAAGTTGTGTCCCTTCCTATCAGGTTTTAAAACCTATTTATCGGTATAGAAGGATGAGGATCTCCAGGGTCAAYTTGATTTATACAAGATGTAACTTCTATATCTCAAATATTTTAAAAGATAAATACGACAAATGAAAATATTATGATTGGTCAAGTTAACTAGAGAAAATACTAGGGAAAAAGAAATTGATTTTCAAGAAATTAATTTCTCTTGTTTGATTTGAAGATTTTGGAGTTGAAATGTAAAAGGAAAATAATAATAAGAAGAAGAAGAATAAAAATATAATTAATATTTTATTCCATTATTTGTGAAAATGAAAAGTAAACTCAAACTTAAAATTTTGTGAAATAACATCAAGTTGCATAATAAAAAGCATTTAAATATATACRTTTCTAATGATTAACCTCTCTAAATGATCAAAAGAATAGTTACATAAATTTTCTATATGAATTAATTTTATATGCTTCAAGTTCAATAAAAGGTAAAAAAATAAAACTAAAATTTTAAATAAAAATAAAACCGATCAACCCGGACCGAGTAACACAAAGCACCCAGTATGACACACCATTGAGCCACACTCGGGTTTGTGAAAAAAAAATAGTTTTTTCTCTTAAATCAAAATTTAAGCTRACAAATGTTATTCTCAAAGAAACAAAATCATATTTTTAGATAGATTAGAAYGATTAATCGGAGAAACTTTGAATAAAATTGTAGATCGATTTCTAAATAGAAAAAAAATGCTAGAGAGAATTTGAAGAGAGAGAGAGAGTGTGTGATTTGAAGAATATTGGAGTATTTTGGTCAAATATATCATACCTTCAATAAAAATATTCTATGTTTATTTAATTTTAAACAATTAAAATAAAAAATAAATAAAAAATAAAAATAAACTAATTTGAAGGGATTTGATTCCGTAATTTTGTGGGACTGATATGCGGGCCACTTTATTATTAACATTTTTAAAGTTGTAATTCGTTTACACATATAGTGAGAATTATGGCTTTCCTCTGAAAAAAACTTAGGTGGTGTCAAAAGCCATACTCCTAAAAACTCTAAAATATGTTCGAAACCCATTGTGACACTCCATCATGGCAAAATAATGGAGTGAAATTCTCAGTCATCTACATCAAGGGAGCAAAGCTCTATACTCGAGCGCAAATCTCCAACCCGGTAAAATGCTCGAGAAAAATTCAATCCCTTTCAATAAAAATTACTTATTTCATTTTACTAAAGAAAGGATTAAAAATGATTCATGTTCATTTTACTTATGGTAGTATAGGTTCTTAATAAGCTCAGAGTGAATTTGCACCACACCGAGAAAGACACTCTTACCAATCTCTTTCTTTAGAAAAAGTTCCAGGAAGCTATTTTGTTGTGTTCACACTAATCATAGTGCATTAGGTATCTTTTGGCCAACATGTTGTCAACCAAGGGCTTATTTAGGTGGATTACTTCTACTTAAAGAGTTTGACATTGAAATTGTGAACAAGCCGGGCAAGGTTCAATGGGGTACCAATCATTTCTCATGGATTTCTCATTGTTGATAGTTCTCATGGTTCTCCTGAAGGAAAAACTTTTTGTGTGGATGAGTTCCTCTTTAACAATGATATCTTAATAAGCATCAACGGTTTGCAAATCTGGGAAACCTACTTAGCGCAAGTAAAGGTAAATGGTTTCCAAGTGACATGGAATACAAATGCAGAGAAGAGGGTTTGGAAGAGGGAGTCAAGATATTATGTCTGAGGGATGACTAATTATTTGGTTCTAATTTTTACAAGGATGCTAACAAGAGAATTGTTCCAAAATGAGGTTTTTGGCCAGCAAATATTGTAACATACGCTCACTCCTCATCTTGTTGGGTTGAACACTTCATGGAAAGAAGAACGGCTTCTTAAAAAGGTACTCATACTTGTGGTTTTTATTAGCAAAATTCTTTTTTTTTTTAAAGATACTTCATAAGCTCTTGGTAAATAATGTGACAAATACCAAAGGAGTAGGAACATTACATCAATGAACCAAATGCCACTCACATCTATTCTTGAAGTTGAGATATTTGATTATTAGGTTATAGACTTCATGGGTCCATTTCCTAACTCGTACAGGAACCTTCTACATCTTGGTTGGAGTTCATTATGTCTCAAAACGGATGGAGGCCATAGTTTGTAAGATGAACGATCAGAAAGTGGTTCTTAAGTTTCTTAAAGAGAATAAGTTTAAAAGATTTGGAGTGCCACGAGTTCCTATTAGTGATGGGGTTCCCATTTCATAGACAAACAACTTGAAGCTCTTTTGAGGAAGTATAATGTCAAGCACAAAGTAGTTACTCCTTACCATCCTCAAATTAGCGGGCAAGTTGAGATCTCTAACCGGGGAATCAAGAACATTCTTCAAAAGGTAATGAGCACTAGTAGAAAGGACTCRAGTTTGAAACTTGGAGATGCTTTGTAGGCATATAGGACGGTGTACAAGACTTCAATTAGTAGGTCTCCTTACAGAATTGTATTTGATAAAGCTTGTCATCTCTCTTTTGAGCTTGGACATAAGGCCATTGGGCAATCAATGAGTTAAATTTTGATTATACTAAGGCCAGCCAGAAAAGGAGATTGGATTTGAATAAGCTTGGTCACATAAGGTTGGAGGCATATGAAAATGCAAAACTGTACAAGGAAAAGACTAAAGTTTATCATGACAAGAAGTTGGTAAGAAAAGAGTTCCATCCTAGCCAATTGGTTTGCTTTACAACTCTCGACTCAAGTTATTTTCAAGCAAGCTAAGGTCAAAGTGGAATGGCCCTTTCATTAATGTTAAGGAAGTTTATCCTCATGGTGCTTTATTGTTGATGAATCAAAGTGATGGGGGTGAGTTTAAWGTGAATAGCCACCAGTTCAAGCCATATGAAACTTTGGATATGAATGAGRAGGTYCAACTCTTGGTGGAYGCTCCTAATGCTCTTTGAGAGATGAAGAAGAAYAATGGACCGRCTAGAAGTACTTAAAGTAAAGCCCTACCTGAGGTAYCATGTTTTTGAAGTGTAGGGATGTATGGTGTATAAGAGTAAAAGAAAGGTTGTTTGACGTAGGGAGTAAGAGAGTAATACAAGATATGGATGAGAGAGAGTTAAAAAAATGTAAAATTTTATGCATTATGAGTTGTTTAGGTGGCAAGAGCGTCGTGGCGCCACCTATTAGCGCTACAACACTGACTACTCGTATAATTTATAAAATCTCGCTTGTTGGACAAAACTTTTGGTGTACAAATGGSGCTGCAGCGCTGGGAGCCATTTCTCTAGAAAATTTCAGATTTTACTGTTCTTATTTTGCACTTTTGTGCTGCTGGCTTGCTAATTTGACATGGCTTCATATTCTTATCACATATCTCTCTCATTCGAACTCTAATTGAGCCGRTTCAAGATGATGTGSAAATCTAAGAGGAAGCTATACAAATTCCATGYTGTGAGTTTTTGGAGATAATAACTAAGTGAAAGTCTAAATATGGCATAATATTTCTGCTCTGATAGAGTCCTAACTTTCTACATACCCAAATAAAGGAGCTTATGAATGCATGTGTCCTTGAGGACCTTGTTTGTTGGTGGATTACTTTCGAGGAGTAATCTTTAAGTTAGTTTTTGGTTTTATTACATGTTTTTTATGCTTTAGTCATATTTTSATTGTTGTTTTTTGTTATTATGCATGTTTTGGTAATTTTCTTTTATTCTTGAACTAATTCTTAAGGAATTCAAACATTGAGGACAATGTTTAGTTTAAGTGTGGGGGCAAAGGTTTAGTAACCTAGGCTGTTGAATTTATAGCTAAAGTTTTAAAAAAATTTAGTATTTGTTCTGCTTTGTGCTTGATTGTGATGAACATGCTTAATTCCTTGTGTTCCTATGCAATGATAAAAGTGAAWGAAAAAGAGACCATGTTCGTAGAAATGTGAGAATTTAAGAAAGGATGCCTATGAATACTTAGGAAGTATTTGTTATGTCAAAGTGGTGAGAAATTGAGATTGAACTTGTGTTATGCATATATTTCAAATTGTATGATGCATTGAGCTTTAACAAATTGATTCGATGACCTTATGAACGGATGATGCCATATTGTGAGCTTTTGATCCTTACTGAAGTACATTTGTAGTTCATAACACTTGTTCTTTCACATGTGAAATAACCATGTACATCTTTGATCTAGAACTTGCTATTAATCTAACACTTGTTCTTTCACATGTGAAATAACCATGTACGCTCTTTGATCTAGGCTAATTTGGCTATTAAATCTCTCAAGGTACTTTGGTCTAATGCAATGAAATACTATATGAGAATGTAAATTATAACATCGATAAAAAATTTTATTTCTTATTGAATTTTTAGCTACATAATTACATCCATCAATAATCTATATCCTAATTCACTGTTTAATTATTTCATGATTATTTAATATTTTTTTTCTTAATCTTCAACAGAAGTACTTGAAATTGCTATACATGGATCGTGTGCCAATTAAGAATAGTCTCAATATTATTTTTTTTATTATTAGTCGTATTTTTTTTTTCCATTTTCCCCCAATATTTCTTCTGCATTATCATTTGAGTTTATTTATTTTAATATTGAAATTCTGTTACATAAAAAAAAATGAAAGAAAAAAAAAAATTTTAATTCAAATTTAAATTCATCATTGGTTAAATTAATTTGGGTTATAATCCATTAGAGTCCAATTCTTTTTTATCCAAAATTCCTAAACAGCTTATTATATGTTATTTTTTATCGGTGGCGCCCAAAAATAATCCGTAAACTAAGACCTATTTGGGCTTAACATGGCCGAAAGTCAGTCCAAAAGAAGAAAGAAAAAAAAGGAAAAGGAAACTTGGCAAGCCTCCATTCTTGACATGTGTTGTGTTTGAGAGAGAGAAAGAGAGAGAGAGAGAGAGACAAGAGAGAGAGGAGAGATAGGAGAGAAGAATCGGAAAAAGGGACTTGCCGTTGCACACACTCTTTTGACTCTGTACGTCTGGGAGTAAAAGAGAGAGAGAGAGAGAGAGAGAGAGAGGAGAGAGAGAGAAAGAAACACTGAAAGAGGATGAAAAACTTGGTGACAAAATTTTGCATTTATGCAATTTAAAGGTAGATATAGTGTTACCTTGTTCTCGGTGTGTATTCCCAATTCAGGATTTGATTCTCCCTCCTTTATTTTTGAGCTTTACTACTACTACAGAAATTTCAAGGTTTTTTGGAAGAATGTTGATTTTTGGATATAGTGACTTTTGTTATTGAACCAATCTATCTAAGCTTAGCTTGTTTTTCTTCTATTGGTTAGAGAAGTGCTAAAACATGTAGAGGATGGTTGGATTGTTTGTAGAAAGATGGCGAACTTGGATATTGGAAAAAATTTGAGAGAAATGTCCTTGTGTTGGCTTGCTAATTGTAACGTAAACATGATGATCACATTGTTTAATTGCTGTAATAGTGGCACAACTGAGACATTGCCAAGGGAATTATAATGTAATTTTGCTACCATTCGCTAGTTCAAGTTTAGAAATATTTATAAATAATAAAAGAAAGAGAAGAAAGGAAATAAAGTGTAGTACTGCGAGCTTCCTTTAACATTTAATTGCTTATACCGTTTCTGAAAGTGAGATATTTTGCACGTTATTAAAGATGGCAAAAGTTCAAGATGATTTATGTAAAAAGAAAGAGGATTTTGTCGAGGGCGTGGGCAGGCATCTTTGGAATCTTATATGAAGCTTATTATTTTAGTTTATATAATTTTCACTAATATGTACGATGACCTATCTTCGAGATGACAAGATGCTTAATGCATGAAACCAAATGTTCTTCTATTTTTGGTCAAGCAATTCTTGGTAAATAAGTAGTTTTACCTCAATGCCATTAGTCCTGGTAAAGGAGGCATAATTAGTTATTTTGGGTTTCATGGGAAATTTTCTTAGGTTATGTTTAAAGGTTCTTGCTGTTCATTCGTTGGTTGGGCAACTTATAAGAACGTTGAATTTAATGGTTGATTAAATAAATGGTCTAAGTTGCATTGTTGGAGTCTATAGATTAAATTTGAGTTAGAGCAAAAATTTTAAAAAGGTTCTTTATGAATATTCTTTTGTAATTAACCTAGGATATGATCTTGGCATATTAACATTGTGGGCAACCAAGGGACACCGCTYGCAATTAAAGTAAATTACATTCGTTAAGGATTTCAGGTAAGTAAACTCCCTTTATTTTTCATTGAATGTAGAACTCCTAAGGATATTCTAATGTGAGATTGTGATTTATTTTCAATTATGTGAATTACTAAGTATTTATATGTTAGACCTATAAATTCAGTGTTTGTCATATGRACATGTATCCCATTGTTATTTTGCACCATCTTTTTGGGCAAGTTGCGTGTTCATGATCTYGATATGGAAAATATGTCAAAGAATAAAGTTAAGAAAATGTAATTTTTTAATGTTGAATGAATCCCAAACTTTAGGAAAGAGAAAAAGGGGCGTATGCCTAAACCATGAAAGGTGTGGGTAGAAAATGGGGCTAGGTGACCGATGCACCCCACCTAACCTTTTTTGTAGGGTGAAAATAGAAGTAAAGTTAACCTCTTTATGAGGTTAATGYCAATTTAAACCCCTTTGTGGTGCTAGCAGTAGAAACTTATTTGGTTCCAAATAATAATTGGCCACTATAGAGTTTAATGGCTAGGTAATACATCAAGTGAGCTCACCTTCGAAATGAAAAACTTTAGAAAAGTTAAATGGAATGAAATTTTGAACTTCATAATGGATGATGCATCATAAGCATTCATGCATAGGGTTTACTTATTGAACTTTAGCTCATTCTTTCCATCTTTTTACATTTCAGGTGATGATTAACTAGGTGGTACGAGGAGATCGCTTAGGAGCATATTCTAATACCTAAACTATGTTTCTTTAGTTAATATTTAGCAAAATTCGAGTCAAATAATTATAATTCTTTATTCGTTTATTACTATTATTCTCTCAAAAGCTATTGAATTAAAAATAAATAATTACTTACTAAACTTTAGCTCATTCTTTTCCTCTTTTTACATTTCAGGTGATGATTAACTAGGTAGTACGAGGAAATTGCTTAGGAGCAGACTCTAATACACAAACTATGTTTCTTTAGTTAAAATATTAATTTCAGTAAACTTCGTCAGATAATTGTAATTTTGTGTTTGTTTATTATTATTATTCTTTCAAATGTTATTGAATTAAAAATAAATGATTACGTGTTTTTTGGAGAATGGATTTGTTGGGAGTTATTTTTGTGTCTAGCATAGGACCCTTTTGTTTTTGGATTACATCACTGAGTTGAAATTATTTTTCAGTGATATAGAGTATTTTTTAGTATTGGTTGTTGAGTTTCTTATTTTGCAAATAGGTTGGATATGTGTATAAACAAAGGAGACTTTGTCGAAATTTCTGTAGAAATATTTACTTTAGGGTAATAATTACGTGGGGTAAGCGATAAGCATTAGTACCTCTAGGTTTAGGGTTATTTAACTTAGGGTGTTTTACTTTAGAGTAATAGTTAGGTGGGATAAGCTATAAGTGTTAGCATCTCTAGGTTTTGGGTTCTTTAACTTGGGGTATTACAGAGAAGATATAGGCACCTTAGGATTACCATCATGGTGAAATGAGTTAATATCCTAATATTGAATATCCATTAGTTAGCTGTTTTGAGCCAAAACACTTGGTCTTTTCTTGTGATGATCCTAAACACTTCCCTTATATGTGTACATGAAGCATCTTGATCTCAAAGTGAACTTTATGTTGATAATGGGTTGTTTAATTCAAGTTTAGGGGAGTATGTGAAAATCAAGTGTGGGGGAGAGACAAAAGACAAAGTTGTGATCCTTAGGGGGGGGAAAGGAGGAAAGAGCTTTAAAAGACTAGCAAATATAAAAGTACAAAAAAAAGTGAAAAAATGGTTTGATTTCAGTTTCAAATAAAAGAGCTTTGTCTTTAAGTTTTGGGGGAATTGAGTTTGTGAAGACCATTAGAGGTAAATGGTTCTTGAATGTTTGATTTGAAGGACATAACATTATGAATTTAATACCCTTTAGCCTTTTGCACACCTTTAACATCACTTACCTAGCCTTAGCCAAACAAACCAAGTCCTATTGATTTATAATTTTATGCATTGATGTGCGGGAATGAGATAAAGTTAGCAGACTTACAGAAGTTTGTGCATATGAGTTACTTTGAGTGCTTAAACACTAGCCTAGACACTCGTGTGAAGTTATAGTAAAATCTGGTGAGTTTAGCCAGTAAAGTCTCGAGTATACATGTTTAGGGTTCTCAATACATTGTGAAAACTCCTATGCACCRTTTTGATTGAAAGTCCACTATTTTCATATCTTCTAAGTTATGTTGGCACATTTCTTACACATATGTGATTCACTTAACTTCAAGCAAAAGGAAAAAAAGAATTTGAAGCTTATTTCCCTCGTTTTCATGCATTATATGTCTTTATCCCAAATCAATAATTCATACATAAATCGAAAATGTGTCAATTTGTTGAACAATCACTATCACAAATAACATAATAAGGTATTAAAACATGTTCAATATTTGACTCAATATCTTGTCAGCATGAAAAAGCTGGAAAACGTCTTTCCTTTCTCTTTTCCTTCCATGTCGTTCCGGTCTCTTCGTTTCCTATCTCTTTTCTTTTGCATCATATAGTACTATAGTAGACTATAWTTTCCATCAAATAAAGGATGCTGCTAAAGCCTTAGGAAAGACTTTCCTACTTTTGTTTGACTGCTATTAAGCACTTCTAAACATTAAAATGAAAAGGGAAAAATATTATAGAATATAAGTTTTAAAACTTCAAAAATTATATTTAAATTTTCTAACTCCTCCAAATTRGTATTTCTAACTTATATGGAATTTATGTTTTGTAATTCCTATTTCTTTATTGCAAAAAGGTTACGAAATCACTCCTACTATTATAGAAGGAGTGTGAGGAAAACATTTAATTCAATTAATGTGTGACTTCCTAGGTTGATGATTAAATAGTTATGAAAATTATTATTAAATTCATTTAATATTATCTAACTAATATGTTCCCATACCTCCTTGCTCTCGCAAGGGTGGAGCCTTATGAGGACCAGTTGTGACTTAAGCCCCAAGGAAATTTATTTTTCTAAAAAAGAAATTAGTAAAATATTTGCAATGTTGAGTAAAAAAATAAAAAATTAACTTAAGTCTCCATTGAAAAGTTCTTTTAAAAAAAAAAAGATCCCATTGAATCTCAACATAGAACCATTCTTCGTCCCTACATACTAGAATTTCCATCAATCATGGTTGGTGTTTAGAAAACATTCTACAACACCTATTTAATGAATGAAGATGTTGGTCGACTTCAATCAAACGAAGCAAAACTATAATATTTTATTGCTCTCATTTTGGTATCATTTTTGGGATACTAAATATATTATTTCGATTCCTTGACTAGTACAAGAAACTCTTTTCTCATTGCATCCAATTCACTCAAAGATTTTTAGTTAAAAAACAACGCACAAGGATATCTTGTGCTCTCGTATACAATCGAAATAGTTAATAATTGCAAGTCATAGCTAACGGAATATGAAAACGTGTATCATCTCAGGTCAAAGGAATAAAATCTCACAATCTAATTATAATGACAAGTAATTTCCCTATTCATTTTGTTTAAGTTCATTTGTCCATACAAATAACTTTCTTATTTACAATGATACAAGATTCACGAATCAATCTCTATTATTTGCCCTAATAGTAATCCTATGACTAGAACAACATTATTATTAATCTTGATCTTTTTAATCTCATCATTATACATATACTAAATAATAAATAATGAATAAATAGAAATAATGAAAAATAAATGCAAAAAATACTATATTATAAATATCGGATTATTATAAATAAACAATAATCTATGACATATTATTAGGTAAAATAAAAAAGTTTAAATTATTTGTGAGATGTAAATATGTAAGTTAAGATTGTTACTTTTCAAATGATTATTTGACTTTGTTGTTCCRTGTCAAGAACTACTTCTAATTGAGTCTTGAATATGCATCTAACGTAATTTTTATGACCGAATCACGCTCATCTTAATCATCTTATTTAAAAAGATAAATACAAATCTTATCACGAAAAAAATGAAAAATGCCTTATGGAATCACCTTGACCACGTCTATCAAAGGTACAGGATATACGTGTCCATAAACAACAATTCAACTTCCATTAAATTTCACTTATTTTAGCATTTGCAATTTTAAGGTACTTATGCCAAAAAATTTAAGGCAAAAAAATCGACCATCCAATAAGCAATTCGACCTAGAATTAATTCTGCAATTTGAGCAGCAAAATAAAACCAAATCCTTCAGTTTGGAGTCGAACAAAACCCTTTGAAATTTAAACCACATAAGGAAAAATAAATCTAAAACTATCTTAAAACATTTAAACTAAAGAACAAAGCCTCGAGATGGCCATCAACTTGGATGACTAACCAAACCAGTATGAGATTTATTTTGTTGGTTTCCTTTAATTTCATGTCAAGTTTCAAAGTTAGCTTTTGTAAAGAAAATTTGTTTAATTATAAAAAGATTTTTTGATTAAAAAGACGGAATAATGAAAACTTAAAATCTAAATTTGCTTGTTAACATGTTATCTAAATTAGAAGTTAGAAAATGATTGTTAAAAAAATGAAAAATTTTGATTTTGAGGGAAGGGAAGGGATGACTGTTCACTTTTAAATCTTAACGGGTATTGAGAAAAAAAAATTATTTGTGTAAAAGAAATTTTTTTGAATGAAAAAGAATATAAATGGATTTTTTGAGGCAAGAAGGGAAAATTTGTTGGAAGCAAGAGATTATCTAAACTAAAACTGTTGATGTACAGATGTGCATTCTTTGTCTATAAATTGTATATCCGGATTTATTTTGTTTCTTTTTTTTTTTTTCTCCTGTTACAACCTATTTAACCTTTTATTTTAATTTCTATTATTAACTATTTTTATCTGTTTAGATATGGAAGAAATTCATCTTCTGTTTAGAAAAATGCAATACTTTCCAAATACTCTTACTTAAATTTAATATTTTCTTTTTTCTTTGTATGGTCTGAGAATTTTCTGATGGATTTCAATGACAACAATTATATATTACAAGCCAAAATAAATTACTTTTTTGTACAAACAATCAAGCAACTTTCCCTATTCCAATGCATCACCAGACCTCGATTCAGTTCTCCAAGGAGRARTCGCACAATCAGATTCTCCAGCTATMCTTTGAGATGGATCATTGCTTGGTGCCATGGCTGAGGAAGATGAATGACCCACCCTCAAATTTTGCAGGGTCGCAAATGACTCTCTCATTGCAGACATTGCCTCAAAAAACCGTGTGCATGATGCCAAAGCCACAGGAATCGGACGAAGCATTTCCTGAATTAAACCAAGTCAAGTTACAGTTCATAATGTGTGTAAAATACAAAACTAAAGGATACTGAACGCTCCTAGTTGTTAACAGAAAGATGGAACTTCAGACAAATCATCAGATGAAAATATATTTTAAGTACAGAAAACAACACATTAACCTCCTTCCCTTCCCGCTACCCCWAGTAGGCAATTCTTAAAATATTTCAATTAACTCGCCCTCATACTATTCTTCGGTATTCAGTCAATTTGAAAGCATTCTGCTTAACTCCAACCATGCAGAACCAAATGCAAAAACCAGCAAAATCTCGTCATGTCTCTCGCGACATTACATCAAGGAAATTTAGCCAGCCAGCAACAGGTCTTAACTAATTGAATGGAAAACTTTTAAATGAAGATAAGATGATGTTAAGCAATTATGCATCATAAAGTTGGGTTGATGCTACACAAGCTTTTTTATCAGTTTTCTCAAACAAAAGACTCGAGCTCAGCCAAATCGGCAGATAAATGATAAATGTCATCGAGTAGCTGCACAACTTTCAGGTAATTGRACAGATTATTTACCTATTCGCATTCTGGACTCCATACATATTCCAACTGTTCCACCAAATCTTATAATACATACATTTTGCAACCACCCTCTTCCCTCAAAACATGTCCTCCTAGAATGGAGAATAGAGCAATGACAGATCTCTAATGACCATTAAAGACTATTGCAACCATTGAATCAGACTATTAGGAGACAAGTATAGCATCTATATTCRGTATTTCAACATAGTGAAATTTGCAACCCGTAGACCACTGATTAATGATGCAAATTTAACCCTACACTAAGGGACTGTTCAAGAGGTATTCCACTATTCTTCCTTAAAAGTTAAGAGTGATAGTATTCCATGTTGATCATGCTCACCTTAAACAAATAAAACTTGTGTACTTGTCATACAGATGCTCTATGCTGTATGCACTCGTCAGATTTATTATCCCTGCTCCAAATTCAAAACTACAAGAGTTTAGGCTCTATTTGGACAGCATGCCAGAGTTGGGCCAATCCAATTCTAAAATGTAACATTCATTTATTTAATAGGATACATCGTAGCAAGTTTGGCTACAATCAAACCACCATTTCTTTTGACATCCACAATTTGGCAGTTCATCCACATTGTAGCAAACATTCCCACATATTATCCAGACAAAACAACAACACTAGTCTACAATAAATGTTAATGTACTTGAATAAACGTTTATTAGTTGTTGGTTATGGTATGAATAAATGTTTATTCATTGTTGTTTATGGTCAACATTGAAGGAAGTTATGAAATTTCAACCTTATACATTTACTGCATAAAAGGTAGTCTTTTAACAAAAATCTTCAACGTTTATTCAAACATCCAAACCCAGTGAAACTTGAAGATTTGAATTTGATTTTCAAAAGAAAAAAAATATAAATTATGAATATTTAATGAATTTACTATTACAAACCATSTATCTAAATAACATCTACACTCAAACCACTCATATCCAAATTTTCAAATTCAAAGTTCAAATTTTCTCGCCCGCTACAACCAATCCAACCCAACCACTTGGATACACTTTAACAGTCAATCCAAGTATAGCCTTACTTTCCATTATCATCCCAAAACCTGGAAACYTCTATAATCCAAAGCAGTCTTCAGAAACCACCCCGAGCAACCACTATGTCATCATACCAAAGTTTATAACCATTTCTGTCCTTGTGGCTAATGCTAGAAATTACGTGTCTTTGCATGATACACACACACCCCACACATTCTTCATAACAGAAAACCTAATAAAACAATAGAAAAATGAGTACTCAAAACCATCTAATGATCACAATGCTAAAGCTATTGAATTTAGTGTTAGGATTTGTTGTGTATTGTTCCTAAAGCCTCCTATATTGCCATTTTGTATAATTAAACTGACCTACCTTTAAATTTATTTAAAAAGCTTAAAGAGACTTCATGATGAAGGTAATATGATATAATATTGAAGAGGTGAAAGTTTAGTAGATTTTACATGCTGAATGAAGAAAGCTGCAATATTTTGAAGTTTGAGAAAGAAAAAACAAGAGAGGAAAAATCATATACATACCCCCCACACTGATGGCGGTTCCTTAAAATTCTGAGTCCACTGAAAATCTGCAACTGAAGCAGTCAAGGCACCATAGTCACTTGCAGCCTTCATTAATAGTTCCGAAAATTGTTTCTGCAAAATGAAAAAACAACAATAAATAAGAAAAGAAATGAATAAATTAAGTGGCCTAGTTGCAGATGATGATAGAACTTAAGAATAAGCTTTGCATATTGTTAAATTACCACCTCATTTAAAAGCTTAACCCATTAGAGAGAACTGCAAGTTATACATTTAACACAAGCCTTACATGTGAGCCTAACATTAGGGCTGCAAATGAACCGACCTTTTCACAAATGGCTTGCAAAAAGCTCAGACAAAGCTCAGCTTACACTTGGCATTGACTAAGTGCAAGTCAGGCTTGAGCTTAGGCAAAATCCACCTGAAGTTCTTGAAGAGCTCAGCTTGAATGCTCGACTTGTTAGCTCAGCTTGGATGCTGAATTGGAGACTACATAAATACATAAAAAATATCTATTTCTATGTTTCTTATATAGGTCTTATGTGTATATTCTTTGAATTTAATTTGTAGTTTCACAACAATAGCCTTAGTAATAATAGTTGCAGCTAACAACTTCTTAGTTCGTAATAATTTACTAAATCTTATTTTAATTTTTTGGACTTCTAGATTGCGTTTAATCATGAAAATATAACAATAACAATAATTAGTTAGAGTAACTTTTAATTCAGTATAGCAAGGGTTGTTTTCAGTTAATTCCATAGCTTCTATATAATCTTCCTTAGTCTTTTCTTTTATAATCATAAGAATAGTTATGTAATTTTATTTATAAATTGCATATATTGGATGTATTGTAATTATAACTAGTTGTCTAGCTCAAAGTATGTAAAAGCAATTAGTAATTTTATTTGAAATTTGCATATATCAGTATATAGTCAAAGTATATACATATTTATATGCGTATTCTTTCAGTGATCTTGGGTTAATTAAAGCTTGTATTGGCTTATAGRATTAGAAATTGTTAAAAGTTGAAGAACTGAAATATATTACAATATTGATTTCATAGTTTTTAGTTTTTCGTTCTTTTGTAAGCATTAGATTGAGCTTGAAGCTTGGTAGGCTCAACTTGACTGATTTGTACCTTCTATCGGGAATTCACTAGTTTATTGATTTTGTAATATTTAATTGTTTATCTTTTGAAAAGAATTTGAAGTTGCCTCAATTCAACAAAGCTCAGGTTGTGATTGATCTTTCTCAAGCCGAACTCAAGTCCCAAAAATTTTGTTTGTACAAGCTCGAGCCTTGATATATTTTAAATGCATTAGAGCTTGATAAGTCATAATTCAACTTGGTTCGCCTCATCTACAACCCTACCTAACAGAACTTTTACTCACAGACCAAGTCGTGTGCACTCCACACTTGTATTTCAATATTTCAAGTAATGGATGGTCGCAGGATTTGAGTAAAGGACCTCTTGCWCCGATCTGAGACCATGTAAAATCACCTCATCCGAAAGCTTAAGCTATTGGATAGGACAACAATTTATACATCTACCACATATCACTGTCCACATAACTAACAAAGCATCTCTACATGTGAAACTTCACACTTGTACTATTGTTAATAGTCTTGAAGCTTCCTAGTGCTCTAAATTCAAACTTTTTTGTTAAATAAATATTACCGCACCCCCCAAAAAAAAAACCCACAACAACAACAACAAAGGAATAAGAAAGAAAGTATCCGTAGCTCTTAATAAGTTATACAAAACAAATTAGGACTCTACAGAATGGTCCTATATTAGACAACAGAAAAAGAGATGTGACCAAATAGGATATGAGGAAAGAGAACAAGACATGCCTTACCTATGCAAAAAAACAAGGAACTTTAAATTCTCACCACTTCAAGGATAGACAAATTACATACACATGTCGGAATCCTGAATATTAACTTTACTCATAATATCAACAAGAATTCTTGATTGAAGATCCAATGGAATTAACCACTAAGTCAAATTTCAGGACCTCCACAATTATTCATGTACTATGTTTGAGGAAACGTTTTTGAAGTAATAGCAGTTTTGATGATAAAAGAGTACGCCATACATTTAAGAGGATGTAATTAGACTTCAAAACACTTCACTAAGTTTTAAAGTTAAGGCCTGATTTTGGATAAAAGTATAAAAGGACTTTGAAGAGCCTCTACATAGCTCGAACATGCCCGAGATATTCATCTGCTTTCTTACTCACTCGAACATGCCCGAGATATTCATCTGCTTTCTTACTCAAATTTTTATTTTGGGTGCCTCAAAGGCTTTCCAGTGTTTGGCAATTATTTAATTCACTGGACTCCAAGCAAAAAATTCAAAGGCTGTGCTTCTCAGGCAGTTCAACAGATGTGGACAACAATTTAATTAATCAAGGTAGGTATTAAATTTGAGGGACATCTCCAGCAAATCCCACTACAACAATTCAGTCTCCAATTCCTCTGAAACCCATGCTGTTTCTACCACATCAAATGTGCCTGAATATTCAAGTTTCTGTTGTTAGTTCGTGAGCTTACCAAGACGACTGTCAACCCATTGCCTTGTTTATGTTTCCATTCAGTTTCCCATATTTATATCATCAGTTTTTGAACTGTTTCACCTCAAAATATACATAAAAGATACCAAAACTTTAAAACAAAAAAAGAAAAGAAAATGAGATTCACAAAACCTTTTCAAGATAATGTTTTGATAAGTAAACTAAGTCTTCTCAGAGAAACATGGATATAGTAAGGATTTTACAGCTGAAATCTGAATTCATAGAATCTGTTCCCAAATTCATTTAAAAAAAAAATCAAAAGTAAAACAATAAAAGAGAAAAAAATAAGGAATCAAATAATTGACCTGATATTCTGCTTCCACAGGAATGCAATCTAATGAATACGGTTGTTGAAGACGTGCAATAATTCGGTCCTGCCAAACAAATTAATGCAAATGAAAGTCAAGCAAAAATTTAAAGAATGAAAGGAAAAGAATTGCAAAGACGATATTCTCAAGAATTCAAATTATCCAGGGGCAATCCTCATTTCTAAATTAAAAAAGATTAAAGCCTTCATATATTGGTTTGAGTACAAATATAACATACACTCCAAACAATATGCAAAATTTCACCGGAATTGAGAGAAGTAATGAGGGATGGAACAAGTAGCTGAACAAGTTACCTTGTTTTGGATGACATCTTTCAATATGGCAGTTATCCTTGACAGCATTTCTATCTTCTTTTCCATTTCACTCACATGTGTGAGATGAGCAACATTTTTATCCTCCTAGAATTTACAGAAACTTCAGTTCTATACAGAGGATGTATAACAAGTAAATTAAATGATCACTCACAACAAAACTTTTCTACACAAGTCTCATAAGCTCACTAATGAACACAAAAATATAGTTAACTAAGAATTCATTTTAATCTCCCTCTTCAAAGAAAATTGCTTTCTGTGTTTTCTTTTTGCTTTTTTTTTTTCTTTTTCATTTTTTTCTTTCTTTGAGTAGTTTCCAAACAACATATCAAACTGCTACTGGCCCTAATTTAAGGGCAAAACCCAAAAGACAGGTGGTCTTCATCACTAATTTGCTTACAGCTCAAATTAGTATCAATTTGTACTTTTATCATTAAAGCATAAACCAACCGCTACTTCTTGTGCTCAAGCTTTGGAACCAAATAGACTTTTCTGATATGTGAGCATCTAGAAATTCCGGGCAAATATTATATTCACCAATGTATCACCTCAGCGTCCAACATTTGGTGATTTTACAACTAAATATATTTATGCTTCAAAAAGAAAGAAGGAAAGAAAATTTTAAAGCACTCAAACTAACGGAAGGGCATTAGAATTAGAAGAACCAACTTCATTATCATTTAACTCAGTAATTAACAAACAAACTGATAGACAAGTTGTGATTAACGACAGAGACAGTAGTAMTTGAGAGTTGAATTTACAATTACAAGGCCAACGGACCACCAATGCCACCTCTTTCACAGTTGTATGGGAAAAGTAGCACACTTACAAGTTACCACTAAAATTAAGGATGTTACCAGTTACCACTGCAATAAGGGCCCATTTGATATATCTGAAGTCTGAATAATGAAAATTAAGTGATATCATCTTAATCTGAAAACTGAGTTGGCTAGATCTTGATAGTTATTTATCACAAACTTTGGAAACTGAAAATTTTGCATTTTTATCCTTTTTTGTCATTTCCATTAAACTTGTGTACTATATGGGTGAGAATAGTGCAGAGGAATTAAGGATGGATGACCATATTATCATAATATCATCATACATAAGCTCTACCTTTGTGTAACGTATGTCCGCACACTTGAACATGTATCTCTATGTGTGTGCAATCTTGTGCATCCACAGATTGAGAAAAGGTTCAATAGATATTTTTCTCATAGTTCTTCTTTTTAAAAAAGAAATAACAGGTTCGCTGATAATACGAGCAACTGCTTACAAAATCAAAGAGGTAAACCTCCTTACTCAARGGACATCAACAATAAAAAGCACAGCAGCTCAAAACCTCAAGAAAACTAAACTAACCAAACAATCTTGTCAAGCCTACTGGCTCAATCTAGACAGAAAAATAGCTGAATAAAGGCCTAAAATATGCATCAGCAACCAATTACACCTAGTGTTTTGGGATCTCATACTTCTTTTAATTATTATCCTCAAAGACATGATTTTGGTTTAAGTAAAACCTTTTAAGAATACTTTTTGCCGTCTAGAAATAATTTATATTAAGTTTATCAATCCACAGTCTGCCCAGGGCATTGCAAATAGCTYTATTATTAGCATAAGTTTTATTCATGGGGCAGAAACTAATAAAATCAATGTTTTATGACATTGATGACAAATTAAATATTTTAAATAATCTCCATCAATTCTATATATGATTTATACTTAAATCATTTCCTTTCCGCTTAAACTTTGTAAGACAATCTAAATAACACTTAAACCATCAACTGATAATGTTATCCATTGTCAAACATTGAATTAGATAAGCACTAAACATTATTCATTACATAACATACTGAATAGGATAAGAACTTAATCATTTAATTTTAATACTCAATGATCAAGTTACATCAAACCAAACACCATAACTTGGTGGAACATAACATACTTTATATGACATTAAGCAGGGTGAATCTTTCTCCTGGACAGGATAGGGACCCAAAAATTATTTGCCCCAAGAATGTTCTCAACGTTAAAATAGTGAAATTCATGCAATAGTGACCACTTTAACTGAGATAATTTGCTAGAGATGCCCTACTGAGAAAAGACTAGATAACATAAGACTCAATCGACCTCCATATAAGAAACAAAATACTAGATAATGTCCTCATATACCAACATGATAGCAGCAAAATGTTTCATGCACCATTGATATCCAGGTTGCCCAATTTACATGGCAATTACTCCCAAAATCAAGAAAGGAGAAAAAGTTATCATAGCCAGCTACCAAGTGGAACTTCATTACTGACTTGATTTGCTGGTAATAATAGGATATTCAACACAGGTTACTACAAGAATTACAGAAGAAACTCAGACATGATCGCAGTGATTACTATTTTCAATGGAAGACTAAACTTAATGCATGACAATTCCCAAGTTTGCTTTGGACACAGCTAGGCAGCTGCAGCTATATCTCCTACAAATATATAGGCTCTTTTCATATGATGTCCATGACATTTCACTCGCAGAGTGTTAACCTTACTGTTGCAAAAAGCTCACTTCTTTTTATAAGATCTAGCAATCATTTTCAGGTCCCATTACTAGCAAGAGGGACAATTCTCCAATAACATGAATTCCTCAGTTTCCAATATAAAAGTTGGTGTTCATTTCTGGCACAACTCTTGAAGTTGGCATGTAGGCAGCATCTTAAATCATTTTCAAAACCAGCTAGTCAATTTGAGGCTTTTCGGGCAGCTGGTGACAAGAAACTATGTTTGTGGTATMTGTGTAGATATAAATTTCATGAGATAATGGTATGTTCCAAAGTCACGGTTCTGTTTCAAAATTTCACAAAAATTCAGCCTCCTCTTTCCTATTATGAACTCCAATGATAATAACATGCAGTCGTGTACCATATAATCTGAAATGAAAACAGGCAACTAGATGCACTGTTGGAAAGCAGTGAGTACAGGAAAGAAGTGTTAGAAGTTTCTTATCATTTTGCTGTTAAAATGATTGAAGAAGAGAGAAGCCAAAAAGAGAACAGAACAAATTGCAGGCAGAGGAAGATAGAGAAAGGTGCGGTAAACAACATGCCTACTTATGAAGCCCTCATAGAGATAACTTTCAACCAAGATACGTGGAGCGGTACATTACTGTAAATCATGATGCCTATACAACATTATCACAAAAAGAAGTGCTACATTACCGTAAATCATGCATACTTATGGCAAATACAGAGACAGTATTCTGGAACCCTTGCTAATTAGTATGCATATATTACCTTTGATAGAGAAAAAAAGGAAGTACACTCTGCCACAAATATAGCACATTGATTCCAAATTCACTTCAACTAGTTCAAATAGTTCAAAATTTGAAATCCTTGCCCCAAAATAAAAAGGTCAGATCACATTAAGAAATATGGAGGCGGTTGGTGATGATGCATATGATAACTACACAAAAAAAGTGGCTACAAATAGTACTCCAGATTAGAACTTCACCTTTCTTCCTTGAAGTTCTACTTGCAGATCTGCTATTTTTCTTTGGACAGATGTTAGCTCTCGCAAAACCCTTATTAGATCATCGCCCTTTTCAGCATCAGATAGCGTTTCGATCTCCTCCTGTCCAGGAAAATAAGTAATCAAACATAAATACTAAAATAAACTAAACAATGGTACCACTTAAATTGCTGCATGATTAGGAAAATGAAATCTCATACTTAAGCTTCTAAAATCGAGTTATATAGATAATCTTGTTATCTTAGAAGAAAACATAAACTGTGTATTCCGAAATTTTATTATAGAACACCATATGCAAGTACAACGAAAGCTTGAAAATTCAGGGTAATATATAGAAAGAAAGAGACTGTAGCTCCGTTATCACGAACAAAACCTAATATGGCATAAGCACACATTTTTTGCATTAGGAAATATGTTAAAGCATCAGAGTAGCTAATTAAAAATTTCAATAGATGGAACAGGAGAATAGTTGGGTTCCACTTCTCTGTGGGCTGAGGCTAAACATGTCTTAAGTAGCAGAAGATATTGAAAAGAGGTATCTAACTAAGCTAATCTGCAATTACCTGAAGATATTTTGACTAAAAAAAAAAAAAAGACGAAGAGGGTAAATGGAACATGTCTACAGAAAAACACATTGAATAGGCACATCCAAGATCAACATGTATATCTGGAAAGGTCTCTAATAATTAAATGGGAACCTCAGAGTTATATAAGATAAAAGTGCTGGAATATTTAAGGAATTAGCACATCCCACGAGTATGACTGCAGAATGGCTGAAATACTAAATGGAAATAATAAAAAATACATAATTAACTTGTTTTTTTCACAATCTTACTCGATATCATATTTTAGAAGTTAATGTTAGTGATCCTGTAATTGATGTAAGAGTAAAGTGATAACTTCAGAATCATACAACGGMTAAAAACCCAAAAGAGATGAAGAATAAAAGTCAAAAGGTATTAACTTGATGCCACACAATAGTTGGAATTAAGAAAATCAGAACAATAAAGTTGCAGATATAATAAATGGTATAAAAGCATCGCACGGACACAACATATGTGAATAATGGGTAATAGATATCTAAACCCTTCAATTTCTTTGTTGCCCTAATTTTGGCAAAAGAATTACTACAGTTCTTTATAACCCTAATATCCGGCACCTATAGGGGCAGAAAGTGCTTGAGCTAAAAACATTCAACAGGTAAACTTATGCAACCTAAAGTAGTGAAGACCATGGGAGAGTATTACCAGTTCCAGGAGTCCATAATATCAAATATTTAGGCAACAATCACGAATTCAGTTAGGCAGTTAATTTTGCATTTTTAGCTAGCATTGTCAGGATTGAAAATTTTCTACAGCTTTCTGATTAGTGTTTTCAGAATTACAAATATGCTCTTCTTTGTGCAATTTGAAGAGAAGGAATTCTTAATTTGCTAACTACTAAGGTAAATCTCTTTCTCGTGCAACTGCTTTTGCTTGGCCTAAATAAAATCTGCAATTAGCCATTTTACTAATTTATTAGCACTTTGATAAATCGTGACTTTAGTTGAAATGTAATGCAATCCTTGCAGGTACTCCTGCATTCAGTAATGAGAACAACTACCAAATGTTCATAGAAGACTTCTTCACATACCTGCATGTGTAGCGAAATATAAGAATTGATTAACTGAACAATCAATCTACTATTTTCCATAAATCTGAGATACAATRCAAGATTTTATGCAACTAACGACCTAGCAAGGATAAGAACAACAAAGCCTAGCTAGATATCCAAGGAGAACATCAATGCTAAACCAAAGCCTTGATTCTAATGTAATTGGGAATTACAATTACAGCTCCAGTGTAACCAAGTACTTGCAATGTAATCCGCACCAATACTTCAAAATGAATGTCCGCAGAAAAAATTAGCAGATTTAGCGATGCTCAAATCATATGTCAAAAATAAAGTATCCATAATTAAAAGAAGTTTCTAATCTGGACTCTATTGCAAAAATGGGTTTGAAATTGACCACAATTGCGCCAAAGTATTCTTTGAATCTCGAAGCCAAAAATTACTATCCCCATAAGCGGGCACATTGACAAATAAGCACATAAATAAAAGTTAGTGTTTCTGCTAGTTCTGAAAGAGAACCTGAGAAGGAGGAGGTGCAACAGAGAAGCCGAGATCAGCAGCTAGTGAGAGGGCATCRGACATCCCTCCGATCCGTCTGAAAGGCTTTCTACCCACCCATGAGGAGTCACTTCCCATTGACATTGTTGAGTTTCTTCAGAATCGTGACCTGTTCAATTTTGCTTATAGAGTAGCGTGGCTGTATAGAAGGAAAACGGCAAGAATGAGCATTTGAAAGGGATCTTTTTCTTTTTCCTTTTTCTTTTCTTTTTCTGTTACACGGTATCCTCCCGARCTGGCCCAACAAGAAAGTATTTGCCCGCTTATTTTCCTCCTTTCGTTTTCTTTGTTCAAGGGCTTGATTGGAAGGGGAAAAAGGTCACGAGGTGGATTAGCGCCTCACTTGCATCATCYTTTCGTTGAATTTTTTTAACATTAGATTAATATGCATGTTTTTTAAATTTTTTAAATTTAATACGTCAAATTTTTTTAGACAATATTTTTTTACGAAATTTGGTATGTATCGATTCTTTTTTTCTTTTTTTCCCTTTATATTTTTCATTTAATTAAAAAATTTATAATCATCCATGGGGAGAACCTCCACACTTCACATGATTATACTATATGAAAAGGAAACCAAATATAAATTAATCTAATTTTTAATTGAATTTCTATATGAAATAGAATAATCTTCTTTCCAACAACTATTATAAACTACGTTTGTTAGCCTTAATTTTWTCATTYATCCAATTATCATTTTAGGCAATTGAACACATGAGTATAATATTCCCGTGAAAAAGAACATGAATCCACTTTTAATATACACCATGACAATAAATATCTCAAGTAAAATCATGCTCAAATATTACCATGAAGCAAAATATGAAAAATGAATTCACATTCTCCTCTACAAGGACATCGTGATCGTGTATTCAACTGTCCTAAATGATAGCTGAACGAATGAAAAAATAAGGCTAAAAAATGGAGTTAAAAATAGTTATTGGGAAAGAAGAATATTCTATCCCAGATAGGAAAGTCAATAAAATATGAATTAGTTTATATGTGACTTCTTTTAGTATAATTTAATCATGTGAAGTAGGGGTTGCGCCACGTAAATGATAAGGAACCCCCTTATTATAAAGAAAGATAGATATCCTGCCTACCACTCACTGTAAGATAATCTTACAGAGAGACCAATTTTTTGTGATTTTGAACCTAACTGCATTAGGCCCCAGACTTGTATGAGAGCCAGACTTAAGTATCTTGTGCCTTTAGAGCTTGGGGTCGAATCWCGATCCTTACGCCTCTGTGGCAGGAAGGGCAAACCATGCTTGAAACTCACAAGAAGGTATTAAATATCATATTTCTAGCATCTTCCCTYAAATGTTGCCAAAAATCTTAATGCACTATTAACTAAACTTTAACAAAAACTACTATTCTTTATCAATAGCTTCTTCAATATTACTTACACAATCTAGATCCAAATAAGTTCCAAAAGGATTTATCAATTCATTTTTTCATTGCTTCTATGTGGGTATAGGTTATAAAGAAAAATAGATTTTCATAGAGGAACCCCATTATCACAATATCATTTTAAACAACTCGAGTCTTCAATGGAACAAATTAGTAATAAATTAAAATTATGCTATTATGATAACCCTTTATAATTTTGATATAAAAATCACATAGAAGCTTTTCCGAATATGGTTGTTGCATATTTATTGTTAATAGTTGATATTGTCTCTTCTTGATATAAATTTGTTTAATTTCCTCCTTTGATTAACATGATATTTTTGTATCATAATATGTATCCCGGATCAAGTTGAGGAGAACTCAAGTCAACATCAAAAGATTTTCCATGTTGTCAATAATTGGAATTTGAAATGTCAATATTGGATGAGAATTGTTCCAAACTTGTCAATGTCTACTCTTTTGATTTAAAAAGTGAGTTGATAGTTTTTTTTTCTTTCATTCCTCGAATTTCCATTGTAATTTGTAACTAATCAAAACGATGTGAGACCCACACTATTAGGGGAAACAAAAATAAAAGAGATTTGGAAGCAAATGATTTTTCTTGATTAATCTGAGTGAAGACGGTGCTGTGGTGATCTTGGTAGAGACTAGAGAGTGGTGGCTGGTGGATAGGATCAAAAAGAGCAAAGGTAGAGATATATGACGTTTCTTGGTTCTAGAAAAGATTAGGAGTTGAGTGGAGATGGCGTGGTGGTGATTCAGGTGGAGATTGAAGATTGGCAGCTAGTGGGTACGATCAAAGAGGGGAAAAAGGAGAAACATAAAAGTTCTCACTAGTATAGCTAGTGAGAACTTGGGTGGTGATATAGAAAATTCAATTGTGAAAAGAAGGTAAATTAGGTGAGGATTTAGTTTAGGTTGGTTTGGTTAAAAAACTTGGGTGAGGATTCAAAACTTGGGCTATAGATTACTTGAAGGTTAAGCTAAATCTGGTGTTGTTAAAAAACATGGGCTTATTATTTGGAAATTAGCTAAATTATCAAAATTGTAAAATTTTAGTTATCATCTTCTTGTTTTTTGAAAATTTATTTGGAATTGCAACCCACCCTAATCAGAGGGTGGCTCCGCCCTTGCTCTCATAATTGATGCTACACATTCTTTCTACCTGCACAGGTGCCACCTATTTCATATTCTCCTCACCGGCATTTAGCTTCGCCACTGTGATGGTCCCCTCTTCCCAACTACAAAATGCAGACATATATTCCTACTTGCTACACATAAAAAGTAAAATGCAATACTTAATACTATAATTTTTAAGGACCATGACTCTAATTTCAAAATCGATGGCTTATCCAATCAAATTTCCTTTTGTGATTATTATATGGTGTCAAAGGATCACCTAAGRAACCTGAATAACATGTTTAAAGATAAGGAATAACTATCAATCTAAGTTGATAATTTCATTTCCCAAATACTGTTTCTAGAGATATATGAGGTGTTGCTCTAGAAATTTAAAGATATTGATCTGCTAATCACTTTGCTAATCAAARCGCGTCTTAATGGATACATAATTTGTGATAATCCTCATCATCCATGATAACTTTAAGTCATTTTGCAGCAAACTATCCCTTTTGTCCATGATTTTTTCTACCATTAATAGCCATGGAGAAATCCTTCATATTCTCTTCCTTCCCTTCATAGGTCCAAATGGGGGCATATGGTTTGTAGCCTTGAGCATGTCCATATATAAAATTTCTTGCATGATTTGTACAATTAGTTTCCTAGGAGCAGTCCTTTAGCATGATCACGTCCACTGGGTCTGCATCACATRAAGGATATTCACAAGCTTTCTTCCTTGTGAAGTTCTTGACAAAAGGACATATATTCCTCCCACGATCAAAGCATGATGGCCTCCAAGGGAGCCATTCTCAAGAGATAGCATTTTTAACCAAATAAATATCACACTTTATGTAAAAGAATTTGAAAGAACCCAAGARAGGGGGTGAATTGGGTAATTGAATCTTTTTCACAAAGCAATGGCCACAAAATGTCCTATATATATATTGCTCAATGATAACTAACTCTTAGCAAACTAAATAATATAAGAACTAAAGAGAATAAAGAAAGCATAGAAGTAAACTATAGTGGTTTGATCCCTTTCTAGATCTACATTCACTACCTAAGACCATAATCTTAGGATCTCAAACTCCATTAAGAAGGTCACACARGCTCTTACATGATGAGTACACAAGAGATTCACCAACAATTGGATTTGTAACTCCTTTTTAGTCAATGCTCACCCTTCTACCCAAGGATTTTATGTATTCTAACAATCTYGACTATCAGTTACTCATATAAATGACACAAATGTAAAAGTTAGAAATAAACCCATATCTATTCCACTCTTAACCCGTGGGAATTCTGTGATTAAAAGCTCAAGTGGAGATGTTGATTTCACGAATAAAGATATTCAATCTTGATAGATGAAGCTCAACTAAAGATAATCAAAGATTTAGCATAAAACGATTGCACAAAGTTTGGTTCAAAGAATATCGTGAAATCTCTTGTGTTCAAAGTTTTTACTCTTTTCAAAAGTACTTGTTTTAAAATCAACTTGTTTAAATGACCAAACCATGTAATAAATAGTCATAAATCCAATGGCAATAAATATGTTAGGATGGTAATAAATCTATTCATTGGGGCCTAGACACGTGAATTTTGGGTGGCTGAAATCCCATGGCCTCCATTAGATCTTTCTACCTGAAGACTCTCTGGACAGATACTGGATGCAATGAAAAAAGTTTTCGGTCTATTTAGACATAAAAAGGGTTTGAGTCCTTAGACTCATCCCTCAGCTTTTTCCCACTATTGAAAGACCAAAACATTATGTTTARAACTTTACTAGAAGGAAATCARACTAAGTAAACAACAGACTTAGAGTGTAATCGAAAGTGATTAATATTTTAAGTATGAAAACACTCCTTATAAGACACTTTCAATGTAAATTGAAATATTTCTGACAAAATTGTACAAGTTCATTTTATAAAGATGTATGATAAAATAGTTTGACAAATATCTTGAGCTTCAAATATCAAAGGGAAATTGGAGAATTGTTCCATTGTTGTAAAACCCTAGAATTTTTTACGATTAAATTATCATTATTAGTAATTAGTGATTTTTGAAATTAGGTTATTCAACATCTAAATTAGCTGCATAGTTTATACAATAAGTTCGAATTATAGGTTATTTTATTTTGCACTTAGAATTAATTAGGATAGGTCGTTTTGATTAGAATGAATTTGAATATTTCCTTAGTGTAATCAAAAAGCCTATTTGGAGCCTATTTTAAAATTGCATTTTATTCTAAATTAATGGTGACCAGTAGGAGAAAATTCTTGGTCACTTTGCATGCATGCAAGGGGTTGGCCGATTTTTCTTATCTGAAGACCTCTATTCTTGTTTTAAATTTTATCTTTAAGTCTTGCATACTYGTCACATCACACATAAAGTTAATTTTTGCATGCACTATTATCTTATTAATTTGTGTTTTTTTTGATTTCCTATTCCTATACCACTACCCCATTCCCTTCCCCAAGATTTAATTTTTTTTTTTTTCTCTTACTATGATTTGTTTTCTTGCATGCCACTTTGCAACACAAATCTATCTTACATGCACCTTCGTCCCTTCCTCCCTAAGACACTCTCTCACATGGATTCACTCCCCCTTCCCTTGTAATTTTTGCCCAAGTCTTCATGAGGAAGCCTTGGCTAATTCTTACTCTTTAAGCCTCTCCTCACTTACTCATTAAGTCTTCAATTTCCTTTATGAAAACCCCCTAGTCGGCTCTCTTCTAGCCTCTTATTTTCCCTCAACAAATTCCTACATGCTCCATCTCTCTCTCGACAACACCTCTCTTCTTCGTAACTCTCTCATTCGCCATTTACCTCACCTCCTACATGAGACATCAAGCTGCCAAGAAGACCCTATCATATCTCATTTTCTTGCTGCTGGAATCTAACGGCACTACTCCTCRTTGCTGCTCCAATCCTCTTTGCACTTCATAGTTTTTTGCTTAGCTTAGGAATAAGGAAAACCAACCTAATTTATTTGATTTAATATGAGTACTCATCCACTCCTCTTAGCACTTATTAACATTAAACTATTACTTTTCTTAATTGACAAAAATATMGCCCAACGGATTAATTAAATTTGTTTGGGCATTCCACATCACCTGAGAATAAGCCCATGAATACAAATAACAAAGGGAACCAAAAAAAAATTAAACAAATAATGTATCGGGTTTTGAATTTAAACATGATAATAACCCATCCAAAAAAAAAAAAAATTGAACCTAAAAGAAATGTCTTTTAGGGACTGATCATTTTTCTAGTTAATGATTTTGTCCTATTCTTCTATTGCAAATAAATTTGAGATGAACATTTTTGTTTTATAAAAATATTTCAGCTAAGTACGTTGGATGGATGAAAAATTTCCTTTTCAAAGACAATGAGCTAATGTTGGATTAATGCGTTAAATGACCTATTGTATTTATTTTATTGTTTTAGGGTTTCTCCTTAAAAACATGGGCTCCCCTTAARGATGGTTGACTCATGTGCAAATCAATCTCTTTAACCTTTATTTGAAAAAAAGATGGATTATTATAATTATTTTAAATTTTAAGATGACTTTACTTCTCTAATTTGTCTACATTTTCTTTTTGTTATGATTTTTTTAATTGTATTAACCCGGCATAGAAAAACATATTTCTTCAATRCACAACAAAATATCAAAACCAAAAATTGAAGCATTAGTAATATATGTTTAAGAATCTATCCTTTAAACAATAAACAAAAGCTAAGAATAATACAAGTAAAACAGCTAATAATACAAGTAAAACATCTAATCATCACCCTTAGAAGAGTTTAGCTTATTATAAATCGAATGATTAATGGGACTGACCCTCAACCTATTTCGTTCATAACCCATGATATTATAATTTGTAACAAAAAGATTTCTGAAATGAAGTAATGGTTTCGAGAGGGAAGTAGTAATTTAACTAATAAATCTCTAATAAACTTTCTTGTGCCATCAAGGTGTCGCGATTTTCATTAATCAAATATGCATAAGTAGATTTCTGTTGGAAAGAAAAAGAAAAGTTGGATACTCTAATCTTTCTAAAGATAATTTTGATTCGAGTTTTGACTGGGAAAATTTTTCTTCCCTGATTAAGAAGTCCTTTATTTACATTTTTCGAGAAAGGAATTTTTTCTTATCATACTATATTTTTGTCCTGAATATTTTTCTAAAGTAATTATAATAACAAATATATATGAGAAGGACAACTTTTTCTTAAAATAAATTTTGTATTCAAAAAATTAAAAGCTTAGGAAAGAACAAAAGAAAAAAGAAAACTTATAAGTTTTATAAATTTTCGAAAAAATTGAAAGACTTATTTTTATATAAAGAACTTACTTTGGATTAAAAAATTAAAAAGTAAAAAAAGAAAAAAAAAGCATAAAGGTAGCCGAGATCTCAGCTAGTGTTACTCTCCAACACTTAGTTATTCAAAGACTTAGCAAAAATTTTACTCTACTCTTCTCATGTCAGCATTCGAGCAACCTCTCCTCTATTTCTCATCTCTTAGTGAACTAGAAACATGAAGATTCAAACTTTCTCTAGCCTTCAACTCTCCCAACTCCCACGACCCCTTTTTATGCTCTATCAAAACCAAAATCTACTCGAGAATTTTTTTCAGCTTATGCTCTCTTCCGTTTTCTTCATAAGTTTAGTGTCCACAAATCAGGTTGGTCAACAATTTTAATTGCATAGACAGAGATTCTCTTGTTGCTTCAAAGATGAACTTCCTTTCTCATCACAAAACTTAACTTTACTTAGCTTGAATATTGTCTATGCTTGTTTTCTTGTTGTGGAGCTTGTGTTACTTTTAAAAATGTCTGCTTTTCGAGTCAGGGCTCTCTATGAGAAATAACCAAGGGTTTGAATCTAATAGATAAATTTATATGTTTATTGGGCATAATGCTTTGACAATGCATACAATGTGTTCCCTTATTACCATATGTTTCTTGTACTTTCGATGGCTGTTTCTAATGTGTATAACTCTGATAGAAAAGTAAACCCTTACTATTGAAATTGCGTGATTTTTCCTTGGATTTACTATAAAGTTAAGCAAAATATGAAATTTATTCAACAATTTATTGAAATATCATCCTTCAAAGCTCTTGAAAAACTTTCATTGAACTCTGTCCCAAATAGGATGCCAATTTGAGTRAAGGTGTCACGATGCAGTTCAACAGTACCTCGTAAGTGCAAATGCTAAACCAAAAAGACAACATTCTTAAGTCTAGTACATATCAGAAACAAAAATTGAAAAGGAAACTAAAAAAGGTAAAAGGAGGAAGAATTCAAAATTTTGAGAATTCTCTTCCTGTTTTTCTTTTCTACTGTGGTACAATCTCCTGCAATTGAGTGTGGAAGTCATAGGAGTTAGATGTATCACATTCTTGTACACAACAAAAATCAGCTCCAAATTTTGCTCGGCGAGGAAAAATCGGCCATGGTTTTTTGTAAAATCCTACCTTGATTTCCTTTGTTTCTAGGCGTTTCATGCTTTCTCTATAAATAAGGCACATTGTAATCCTGAATAATAAATCTTTTAATTACTTTTTCATAACTTTAGCGTACATTTGTTGGAGAGAACTTTGAGCATTCATTTGGGAGCATTTGGAGGTCTATTCAATCAAGATACTTAAGGATTTGTTTGTCAGACTGCATTTCTTTTTCATTCTTGATTGTAATCATGTCTATTATGTCTTCAATGGTTGACTTAATGACTCTTTTAGGCTAAATTCTCTGTTATTGGTTAGGGATTTTGTGAAGATGGTTTCTTTATAATGACTTGATTGTTCTCRGGCCTTTCTTGTTGATTACCATACTATCTTAATTGTTAATTTTTGTTGCGGCATTCTTAATGCGTTTATAGAATAGCTACCTATAAGTCGATTTAATAATCAATTATAAAGGACTGGGACATGAAATAATTGATTAGGAACTAGATAACTATAACCAACGATAGTATTAAACCGATTAAAGATAGAATCAGTTTCTCTTTGGTGTCTTCCAAAAGTAGGTGACTGAGGTCAGTAAAATCAGGGAATTTCATAGCAATTTTGATTAGCATAATTCACATAGGAATATGGCTTTAGTGAATTGAAATTAGAGGGTTTATGTCAAGGGATTGGCTAAAACCTAATTTAAGAAATTCTACCATTAACAATTAGATAGAACTTGGGAATCATAACAATAAAGATGTGTTCAATTGAGGTTTATTATTAGGATAAATTGGATCAATACCCTAACCAACTCNTAACAATTAGATAGAACTTGGGAATCATAACAATAAAGATGTGTTCAATTGAGGTTTATTATTAGGATAAATTGGATCAATACCCTAACCAACTCTATTTTATTTTGGAATTTTAGTAGTTAATCTCATAATTAAAGTTTCTAGTGTGTTTTCTTCATTTATAGTTGTTAATTGATATCRCTCATAATTGGTAAGTTTAAATTAGGGAAATTTATTAATTTTGACACTTCATTAAAAATCTCTGTAGGATCGACACCTAATTTACTCACTATACTCTTTTGGACACTAGTTACTTGCTAGGATGTTATGGATCATGCAAATTGCTAGCCAAGTTGCCAACTTGATTTGCATCTTCGTTGAGGTCCAATGAGAGTTGTCTACATCGCATCCAATTGCAAACATTGATCCAATGAGGAGAGTCCATGTGACAGCAAGTTACTGAAGAAGTAGGTCGGTCTAATAAGAACAAGCAATGTGGCACCAACTTGGTAAAGTTAGCCACTTGATCATTATTTGATGCATTTCGAGCCTCCATTCTTCACTTCAAGTTTCTACAAGACATTTCTTTTGCATATGGAAGTTTCTTTATGTCATTTAGCTTCCTTCATTTWGCGGCTGCAAGTTACTCACTCAACAACTYGTCATGTAAGTTGTGTTGTACACCGTGCTRCAACATGCCTATGTCCAAATCCTTTCTATTTTAGCCCTTACTCTAATTCAAGCAACCTAATTTTCCTACCAAAATTCATATAAATTAAGCATCTAAACCTTATGATTATAATAAAATCTAGTTACTCATGCATTCCGAAGGAAAATATGAATTTAAACAAGAATGTTTATGTGTAACTATGATTTTAATATAAGAATGGGGTAAAATAATGTAAAATGTGATACTGTTGCAATATAAGAAGGAAAAAAGGGAGGAGGAGTTTATAGGGAGAAGGAAGAGAAGTAGGGAGTTGTATGTAGACTGATTATTGTTAACATTAATGTAAACCAAAGCCCTCTATATAGAGCTTAAACTCCAGGATTTCTAGTATTTTAAATGTAGGAAACTCATTCACAAATAATTGTTTATAACATCCCCCTTTGTGACAACYTGCCCTCCCTAGGTTCCAYTGGGGCTATACGRGCATTGTCTGCCTCTCGGTAATCAAGGTACAAGCACACATAACAACTCAATACATAATATACAACTCTTTAGTGAAGATATAAAATATACAAAGTCTGGGTACAACCCCAATCAAACAAAAACTAGTACAAGTGTAAGAAGCAAAAGCTAAGTGGCAAGCTTATTTAAATCATAGATTCCTGATATGCTCTGGTCATCTCTCGTTGATTATATATTTAGTTACATGTCACTAAAACGTGAGTAAAGAAACTAATGAGCAAGGCTCGGTGAGTTCCAAGTGCACGTTATGCAAGTGAATTCAAAATCAAATTGTAATTAACATAAAGCCGTAAATTCACTTCTTGCAAAACAAGATATAGTTATAAATAGGATAACTGGGTAGAATCGCATGTCAATAACAGCTCAGGATCATGCTCGMGTGATAAATATGATAACTGGATAAATACAGGTGTATTCATGAAAAACTTTCTTACTGCAAGACAATTTAGCACAGCTCGGATAAAATAGAATAATAAATCCTTTGTTGTTTACAAAACATGTGATGGACATGATAACCATCGAAGATACACTCCATGGGCTCAGTAATACCAGCCTCATATCCTCGTATTGCATGTGTGACTTTCAACAGCAATTTAAAGAACACGATAACACTATAGAGTCGGCTAGTATGGCTATAGGAGTCGATTGATCTTAAGTTAAATCTTCTAACCACGAGTATGAGCGTCCAACAAGTACCATGGATACCATATGGTGCAATCGTCCACCCGCCACGGTCTTGTCTCGCCATAGATATGATCCACTGATTTTTGGCCATTTGGTTATCTTGAGAATTGATACCTGACGAAGCAAAAAGGTACTCGTACCAGTGACTAGCCAAGCATAACACTTTGCCCGCCCGACTAGTTTCACAAGACTTCCGATAAAGTACTCGTCTCATTATCAAGGATCCATGCAAGATTATGCTCAAGCAAATTTCATGTATTTTTCTCAAGTATTAAGAGTACGGAGTCGGATTTATTTTGAATCACGGAGAACAAGTCATAGTAAAAYAATTTTCTCGTGTCAAGAGATATTTTTTTCGTTCATATCATAAAATATCTAGAAATCAGATGTTGAAATTCATGAAGACTTGAACTATATTTTTAGTGTACATAAACTACATATTTCAAGGAAATCATAAAACAGAAGAAATTCATGTTCAAACGTACGGGAATTCTTAAAAACATATCTCGAGGATAAAATACGCATTATTGAGAAGTTTAAAGACGGAAGGGTTCACATCGAAATATTCAAGAAGATTTGAACATATTGTTAGAGCAGTATGAAATTGCACGTATTTGGAGTTCTAAAAAATAGAAGGAACTCACCTGGTTGCAAGAAATGCCTATCTGGCTAACTTTCTTGATTTCTGTGACCTAAAATAAGTCATGAAATAATTCTAGTTTAGTCCTTTGGAGTGCTTGTAATTTTATGTGCTAGACTGTTAATTTGTCCGAATATGATCTTATATTACCTGAGTTTGAAAAATAGTCATATCTTGACTTTTATATATCCGAATCCAGTGAAATCAATTGCAAAATGATCCAAAGTTTTCGAGGAATCTAGTAATTTTTCCTAAATAAGCTGAAGTAATTCCCAGACTTACCCCACCACTCTAGAGGACAGTAAGTGGTGGGTCATTAATTCACCAAAATAAAATATATAAGCTCACAATACGATAGCGAGCAAAGTCATCTCCCACAGGGAACGGCGAATCAATTTCTTCTTCTTATGATCACTTCAACTTTTGCTTCGGAATGGTGGATCAACAATTAAATTTAAAAAAGGAAACAATTAATCAAAGAAAACTATTTTTTTATCAAGAAACTTTCGATAGAAAAAGTTTCTGATTAAGGGTATTAAATCCACACTAGTTCAAGCATTTGATCATTGATTCAATAATTTACTCAATTTTTACAAATAAATTAGTTATAGTTGTCAAAGAAAAGCTTTAAAAAACTAGTCCCTCCTTAAGTGTTGACAATTAAAAGGAAAAGCCTTATTAATTATCTCTTAATCAATAGACAACCCCAAAGATAGCACATGAGATTTGATATACCGACAGCATTAAGAATTAGAGAGACCTAATTATAATCAATAAACTCTAATAGCAGGTTTATTAAATTTGTTTGTTATTCCACCATGGAAAATCTCACTCTGATAGTAGGAGAAATAATACCAATTTGCCACTCTGTTAATAATAATTACAAAGAATAAAAAATACATGTTAATAGTTGAGTATATGAATACGTTTAGATCTCACAAATGAACTAAACTAGTGCTTCATTAATCCTTAACCAGAATAGAAGAACTTTAGAAACAAAACATTGTATAGAAGACAATTATGTCCYAGTGAATAATAGAGAATAATATCATCTTCTGTTGTTTCCTTTGCTCCCTTTATATAGAGTAGGAATCAATAAGAATAGGAAAYAATAAGAATGGTGATGCAGCGAAAGTATTTAAATTGCTAAAATACGGAAATAAAAAAACCAATCTCTATAAAGATAAAAGTATCCCTGCARTGATACTAAAATAAACTTAACTATGTAATATATCTCACATAGAGGTAACTATGCTTAGCTACAAAATATCTTCACAAAGATATTGGAAACTTACCTTAAACAAAAGATTTAGAAAATTTTGAGGTGCTTTTCCAAGAGAAAAGAGTTCTCTTATTTATAGGCCAAAAGTGCCTAGTGAAAATGTAAAACTTCCAACGTGGGATTAATCTTCATCATTCTCTACTTCCATCTTCATCATCCTCCCCAGGTTGAAAAGAATTCATCCTTGAATTCAAGTCTTCATCAGAATCAACAAAAGGTACCAAGTGCTTCAAGTTGAATACGTCATGGAACTTCATGTGCTCGGCAACTTTAGACGATAGGCATTTGGATTAATCTTCTCTAGAATCTCGTAAGGGCCGACCTTTCTTGGCTTGAATTTGTTAAAATCACCAACGCAGAAGCGACTTTTAGTCAAAACAGCCCATACGAAATCTCCAACTTCAAACTCCACAAATCTTCTTTTCTTGTCTGCAGCAAATTTGTACTTTCATGTGGTCCCTTCAAGCCTCCTTTGGGTCTCTTCATGTATACCATGGAGGGTAGTAATAACATCCTCGGCCTTGGCATGCATCTTTCTTCCTACTGGAAGTGTTAAATCAATGGTGCTCAAGGATTGTAACCATAGACCATGTTGAAAGGATACCAGTGCTCCTTTTCCAACTTCGATTGTAAGAAAACTCAATCTAGTAGAGTCGTTGGTCCCACGACTTCAAATTTCCATCAATAGCAGCTCGCAACATATCTCCTARACTATGATTTAGCACCTCTGTTTGGCCATCAGTCTGAGGGTGATAAGAACTACCGAAGTTAAGCTTAGTGTTTGCAAGACACCATAAACTCCTCCAGAAGTGTCCAACAAAGCATTGACTGGAGACAATAGAAATTGTTATCCATGAAAACGATATACCTCCTAAAAGTATAGTGTTGCCACATTCACAGCATCATTTTAAGTTATAAAGTGAGCCGTCTTGGAGAATCTATCCACTACCAAAAAGATAGAATCATTACCTTTCTGAGTGCATGGCAATTCTGATACAAAATCTATGTTGACACTTATCCATGGTCCAGATGTAAAGCCCGGCATTGCTWGACTKCTTTAGCCATCTGGCATGTTTGACAACCTACTACAAATCTTGCGACATCCCTACGTAAGTGAGGCCAATAGAACTGGCTTGATATTATCTTGAACATCTGATCTCGTCCAGCATGACCTTCGTTATGCAAATCCTAAACAATTCGTAGCCGCATACTACCTTCAGGAATGCACAGTTGATTACCGTTGTATAGATAGTCATTGTTCATTAAATAATCATTATGTATGCTCAAACTCACATATGATACGATAGGACCAAAATAAGGGTCAGTCGCCAAATGATCATGCAATAACTTAAATCCAAGCACTTAAGTCTCCATACGAGTTAACATGGTCTTTTACTCAATGCATCTGCTACTCGATTCATAGTCCCTGATGTGTGTTTGATGGTGAATGTATTATTGTTGGGTGAAAGCTGCCCAACGTGCGTGGCGTGCTGACAAGTTATCYTGATTGTGAAGTGCTTTAAAGCCTCATGATCAGAAAATAAGATGAATTCATTGTACGCCAAATATGAACTCCAATGCTTCAATGAACTCAATGTCCTAGGTACTATAGTTGAGTTTAGACCCACTCAACTTCTCATTGAAATATGCTATCGGTCGACCTCCTTGACTCAAGACAACTCCAATTCCCACACCCGAAATGTCACAATGCAATTCAAATGGTTGAGAAAAGTCTGTTAAAATAAATACTGGAGCAGTAGTCAATCTAACCTTGATCTCCTCAAAGGCGATCAAAGCTTCAGAAGTCCAAGCGAATTTTGTCCCCTTCGTATGCCACCAGTTGACCTCCTTGACTTAAGACAACTCCAATTCCCACACCCGAAACATCACAATGCAATTCAAATGGTTGAGAAAAGTCTAGTAAAATAAGTACTGGAGCAGGAGTCAATCTAACCTTGATCTCCTTCAAGGCGATCAAAGCTTTAGAAGTCCAATTGAATTTCGTCCCCTTCATGCAACTCGTTATAGGTGCCGTGATGGTACTAAAGTTATGAATGAAGTGTCTATAGAATGAGACTAACCCATAAAAGGATCTCACTTCAGTAAGGGTTGTTGGAGTCCTCCAATCTCGTCCAACTACTACCTTTGATTCGTCTACACAGAATCCATCCTTGGAGACAACATATCCAAGGAATAACACTGAATCAGTCATAAAGCTACATTTTTTGAGGCCATTGTAGAACTTCTCCTTGCGCAAAATCTCTAACACTTCACGTAGATGTTCTAGATGGGTCTTCTCATCGGGGCTGTAGATGAGAATGTCATCAAAATACACTACCAAAAACTTCTCGATGAATGGTCTAAATATCTGATTCATAACCGTCATGAAGGTCTTAGGGTATTTGATAAACCAAATGGCATGACTAACCACTCAAACAGGCCTTCCTGAGTTTTGAAAGCTGTCCTCCATTCATCACCGATATGAATCCAGATTTGATGATAATTGCTCTTCTAATCTAGCTTTGTGAAAACCTGTGCGCCAGATAATTGATCAAGTAAATCATCAAGGTGAGGAATAGGAAAGTGATACCTGACAATGATTTTGTTGATTGCTTGAYTGTCYACACATATCCGCATTGAATCATCCTTCTTTGGTGTTAGTAAGGCTAGTACCACGTATGGGCTCAAGCTCTCACGTATGTGTCCCTTGGCATCACAACTCTTCATGCTCTTGCAAACTCATACGATAATGAGGTCGATTAGGTAAGCGTGTGCTAGGAACCAAATCACTCTGGTGTTGAATATCTCTAAATGGTGGTAATCCATTAGGTAACTCCTTTGGGAAAACATCCAGATATTCTTTCAATAAAAGTTGAGCCCTTTTTGGAGTATCATTCTTGCCATCAACACTTTCTTTGACCATCAAGATGTAGATGAGTCCATTGTCAAGTGCTTCGTTCATGAACTCTTTTCGTGCTAATAGATTCTTTGCTGATGTAGAAGGAATAGGCAGTAGTAGCTTAGGAGAAACATTGTTGCTAGGCAACAAGACAATCTTGATGTTATTCATCACAAAGTTGTAAGTATTTTTCCTCCCATCATGAATTGATTATCTGTCAAACTGCCATGGTCATCCTAGTAGAAAATGGCATGCATCTATGGTGATTACATCACACCATGCCTTGTCCTTATATTTTGTACCAATAGAAAATGGCACTAGAGAACATTGGTTGACGGTTATCTCACCACCTTTCTTCAACCAAGCAAGTTTGTATGGATTTGGATGAGCCTCCATCTTCAATGCCAACTTCTATACCGCCTCTTCGRATACCATGTTCTCATAACTTCCAGTCAATAACAAGTTTGCACACCTTCTCTTCGATTGTGCAMGCAGACTGAAATATGTTATTGTGAATTCATTCGTCACCATCACTAGATCGAAGTGCCAAACAAACACGTCAAACCCATAGTAATTGACCTTTATCTCTAGGAACAAACTCTTCATYGTATATAGGATCACCTTCATAATCCTTCTCAGGTTCTTTTAAAGTATGCTCTACCGCTTCTATGAATAATCCTTTCCCATATTGGTTGRCCTTCTTGCAATCATAGGAACGATGACCCACTTTGTGACACTTGAAGCATTTCACCTAAGAACTGCTTCCACTTCGAGCTAGCTGAGTAGTTTGCTTCGGTGGTTCTACTGGAGCACTAATGGGATTAGTGCCTTGGGTTGGGCCTGTTGTGTAGAAAGACCTACAATCAACCTTCTAGATATCTCAAGGTGGAGAGCACGTTGATGCACTTCAGAAACAATAACAGTATCAAAGAACTTCAAGGAATCTTGAAACTGTTGTCGCAATCCACCAATTGTATCATGAGACTAACTAATCGTCTGTCTCACTTAGATCTACTTTATGCATGAGTCGATACAAAACAGTAGTATATTTATCGACAGATTTAGGACCCTACCTAAGATTCTGGAACAGCTGGTACACTGTACTCACATAACTGTAAGGAAGGAATGCAAATCTCATATGCTTCACAAATTTCTCCCAGGTAGAAATATTTAATTTTCCTTAGCAAATTCGTTGTTGCCTTAACTGTTGCCACCAAGTTGTGGCCCTTTCTCTAAGTCTTGTAGCAACCAATGGAACCCTTCGGTCATCTGGTACTTTTTTGAATTCCAAGACTTCTTCTACAGTGGCTATCTAGTCAAGGAATTTCTCTGGCTTAAGGCACCCTTGGAATTTCGTGATGTCAAGCTTAAAGTCCAATTCCCATCTACTGGAAACTATTGGTTGAGTTTGCTCAACCCTCCTCCCCTATTAAGGGTGACTTGGTGTTGGGGAACTTCCAAGTCGTTATCTACAAAATGATGACTCTTAGGATTTAGGTGCAAATACCTTTCATCAGGGAACATTGTTGTGAGCCGTTGAGTCAGTTGCTCAATTGCCTCAGTAATCTGGATGGATATTTGATGTCCCATCCTTTGATCGAGCTGTCCTCCATTTGCTCCAACCATTGCTCCAAATGAACATCCCATACTGCCTCATCTCGCAAGTAGATGTCGTCCAAGATAGTGGTACTCCCACCAACCTTCTTGCCACGACCTCTACCTCTAGGTGCTTTAGACCCCATGGTCTCTCAGGAACTTTGGCTTTGACACTAAGCTGATGCAACGGAAGTATTTAAATTGCCAAAATATGATAATAAAAAAACCAATCTTCGTAAAGATAAAAGTATTCCCCAGTGATACTAAAATAAACTTAACTATGCAATATATCTCACACAGAGATAACTATGCTTAGTTACAAAATATCTTCGCAAATATATTGGAAACTTTCATTAAGCAAAAGATTTAGAACATTTTGAGGTGCTTTTCCAAGGGGAAAGACCTCTCTTATTTATAGGCCAAAAGTGCCTAGTAAAAAGGTAAAACTTCCAATGTGGGATTAATCTTCATCATTCTCTACTTCCATCTTCATCAAATAGGAAACTAGAATACCTAAATTGTCTTAACTACCTAATTCAAATAATCAAAATCTAGTCAAATCAAATCACTTATTGATTACRAGGGATATACATCCCAAAAAATCCTCCTTAGACAATAGGAGTTTCTAAAAAAATAGTCTTCCAATCTTAAAAGAAATCCTCCAAATTCGTCCATTCGCATGCCCACGTGATAGATTTTGTGCACTTCTAGAATTTTGCCTCAAATCACTCCAATAATGCCTCTTTTTCTTCTATTACCTCCACAAAGTCTTAAATGAATAAAATATCGATAAAAYACATAATTAGTGCAATAATTTTGTTCCAAAGTCCATCAAATATCTATATATATTGCACTAATTTGGACCCTATTAGTAAGATAAAGCAAAACTTACTGCAACTAATAGTGCTTCATTATTTTCTTATATTTCAAGTTATAGAAATCCAATTTAAGTGAAATGTAGCTTAAAATAATCCTAATACGTCCATGTTTCCATTGATATAAAATTATCTTAGTTTTAATTTATGGAAAATTCATGATTATGGTTGAATCAGTCAGTGTAAGGTTATTATGCTTAATTCTAGCAATGGTCAATGTTTTGCCTATACATTGASTTATAATTAGATATTTCTTGTTCAATAAATTCTAATATATTCTTAAGATCCTAAGGAGTCCATATTTATTCATAATTCCTAAGAGTGTTGAAATCAAAGGGCAAGTGGGAGTCCAACTTTGCTTACTTAGATTGACACTGTTCTAAAAATCAGGTTATATCTCTTGTTCTAGATCGATTATGGTAACAAATTTTTGTGTTTTGAAATCCTAAAATCCAAATGATTCTATATATATAAATAATTTTCCAATTTTCACAATATTTATGTCACAAAACGAGTTGGAAAATAAGGTTTCAATTTTCTAGCCAATCTGAATAGAGTTCAATAAATAAACCATATCTCATTTGATACAACTCTGATCCAAGTAAAGTCAAGCTTATTATGATCCTAAAATGATTTTTTTTTTTTTTACATCCATGTCATTTTTCTCATTTGCATTTCTCGAATATATTTTAATTTTATCAAATTAGTACACTCTTATACAAGACAATTTCTCGGCAGCATGTATAGGTTTGCTAGTTCTTACCTGTCCATTATTTATTTCCATTCTTTGTAACGTCTTATCATTCCATATTGGACATATTCTGAACCGGATAAAAGTAGGTCTTCTTAAAAGCATTAACAGCAAAATAGCATAGGCTCTCTAACTAGCTTTTTGTCCTTATACACATGCTTGCTTTCTTAATTTAAGGTAGCTAAGAAAAGGAGTTATTGAACTTACTTGGATTAAGTCGAGGGTRGAGAAAAAGAAGCTGTCCTTTGTTCACATGCATTTGAGGATTAATCATGAGTTAAATGGTGGAAGAGAAGAGTATCCTCTCAGCTTTGAATAGAACGGAGTTTTTGTCAGATAGAGTTTCAAATTGAAGTTACCTTAGGAAAGATCTAAAGTTGCAGCTATTTTGCTTGGGCAGTTTTCCAATGGAAAACTTCATGAATTTAGTAAGAAGATTGCTAAGAGTCCATTCAAAGAAGGTATGAGTGAAGAAAGATTTTAATTGTACAGAGAGTGAGAAATAGTATGTCCCCAGGATGTTTTATAGAGGTAGAAGTTGGACTTATCAAAGTTTGCATGTGAGAAAATGGACAAGTGTAGAGTTGAGGTGTAATGGATATCAAGAGAAGGACAAACGTCATGAGAATTTTAAGAATGCTAGGCAGTAAGAGGAGGAAAAGACAAGAAAAGGTAATAACCGGAGAAATAAAAATCAATTTGCCTAGAGGTAACAAGTTTTCACTCGACTATGCACAAGAATTGCCATATAAAGGGGAAGACTTTGAAAAGATTATTTTTAATTGGAGTCCTAATAAATCAAATTGAAGTTGTGCTTCTTATGAAGATTTGTTCTCTTTTGCTAAAGAAAGAAGTCAAGTTGACTTCTTATGTGATGTAAGAAGTATAAAAGTTCCATTTGTCTTCTTTAGGAGTGTTAACTTGTAGGTACAAATAGGAAATAGTATAGATTATTATTAAATAAGAAGGTATCTTGATTTAAATCCTAAGTAAAGTGGCAGAAATTCTCCCTTTTTATGGAATAGGGCAAATTGGAAATTTTGGTGCGATGCTAGGGGTAGAATGATAATTTCGATTTGATGTTAAGTTATAGATTATCCTATTATTCAAATTCATTTTGTCTACTCATTTTCTATCTATGACTAAAGTTTCTATAATAATATGATGTTAAGCATCAAAATAGAGTCTACATCCATTTCTCATACGGAAGCCGGTTTTAGAGTGTTACATCTTTGAATGACTAATCTATACAACAACTGCCTCCTAAAAACTTGTTTGGAAAAAAAACTAAGTGAAATAAATAAACCAAACTAAGAGGAAAAAAATGAGTATAGTTGATGTTGGAGTAATTAATTATTGCCTCATTAAAACTTTGTCAAGTAAACCCAGCGAAACAAAACATGAACAAARAAAAAATAGTACATCTACTYCCTCTGTCATTGAATGTCTTTGAGTTGACGCATTTCAATATGATGTATCAACTTTATGAATGTTGAYGTTGGCAACATTTTGGTGAAGAAGTCTGCCACATTATTACTTAAGCAAAATCTGTTGAACATCAATATCGCTCCTTTTTTTAAGCTCGTGCATGTAGAAACACTTTGGAGAAATAGGTTTTGTTCTATCTCCTTTGATGTAGCCTCCTTTGAGTTGTGCAATATAAACTCATTAATTACAATAATTTCTAGTGATTTGAACATGTAACTCTTATAATATGCTTAACAAATATCCACGATAAAATTTTTGCTAGAGAACTATAACTTGCAAGGAGATTTATCCAAAAAGTACGATTTTAATTGTACTAAGGTATGGTACTTCAAGACCAAGAATCTTTTTCCCATCTTCAAGTGAGCGAAAATGATCTTTATCAACTTTAGGTGATCTAACAACCATAAGTGATACCTAATGGATGTGCACTATATATAATTATTTTGTTACTTTTACTATATACTTGAATTGATAAATAAATAATCTTCAGGAAATGTCTAATTTGCAAACTAAAACAAATTTTTATCTTTCCTGGATCTTTTTATCTCAAATTCATTTTTTATGTAATCGTYAGTTATGTTGAACTCTTTAGAAGTCTTAGTTATATTTAAATCAGCGCTGCAGAAATTACGGATCTAATATATGTTTTCTTTATGAAAACACAAGTGTAGACATTGTTATTTTTTTATTCCTCATTCAATAGATATTCGCTAAGACAATCATATCATATGTCTAAATTATTTTAATCCATACAARGATTTTTCCAATTTGATGAAATGATTTTCTCGCATAAATGTTTTAGACAAATCAAATCCTTTRGGGATTTTCATGTGAACGTCACTATCTWATGATCTATATAAACAAAAATGACTATATCCATCAAAAGCATATCAAGACTTTCATATATTGTTAAGCTTACAAGATATTTGAAATTTTATTCACTATAGGTGAATATTTCTATATATAATTAATACATTGTCTTTGTGAAAAAACTTGAACCTGAGTCATACTTTATCTGTAACGACTTCAGTATCTTCATYCTTTTTTTGGCATAGAAATAGTCATTTACATTCAACTGGTCTTACACCTTCTAGTGTTCAGGCAACAGGTCCAAGAATCTCACATTTTGAAAAGTTTAATTATGGCTCAGTTGCATCTCCCCATCTTAACCAATCATTTCTATATCGACATCTTCGATTGATTTTGGTCCAAGATCCTCATTATTATGTATGATATCAAGGGCTTTCTTTATTACTTTGAGGAGTTTGAATCTCTTTATCAATATTTGTTGGGTATCTTTATTTTATTTCTAAATATGGCAATTTTAATCATATAATTCTCTTTTCTTTTGAGGATTTGTATCTTTAGAACTATGAGGATGGTCATGCTTCTGACATACTTTAGAATCAATAGGTAGGCTTTACTTCTAACTTACATTAGAATCACTACCATACTACTAACGTACTTAGAATCATTACCCCACTTCTGGTATTTTTATAATTACTAGCTAGTGTATCAACATTTTATCCCGCTTGAACTTCCATTCGAATTGGAACAATTATTGATGATAAATGTAATTTAGTAATTGTTGTTGGACCAATACAAGTATTAGGCACGTGAATTTTCTATTTTATGCAAATATATAAACTTTTGAACTTCCAGTCCACTAGCCCATAATATCAATTTCAAAGGAGATAATTTTTGATAACCAATTGACCTTATACGTACCAATGTTGCTTCGTGTAAAATATCATTTATCCAAGTATTTGTAGGGGGTTTTATTCTCATTAGCAATGGTTTAGGAATCAGTTGCAACTATTTAATAAAATATTCGGCTAAACCATTTTGTGTATGAACATAAGTTTCAGGATGATCAACAATAATCCCAATTTACATGAAATAAGTTCAAAAATATGGGATGGACATACACCAACATTATCCAAATAAATATTTTTAATTAGATAGTCTATAATGGTTCGTGCTACTAATTGAATTACACGAGCAAGTAAATTACAAACTTCAAGTTGTGAGTAAATAATAAACTTACATGTGATCATCAAATCGATGCATCGATTAGAACCATAAAATATTTCATATGATGGATAAATGAGTCTGCTGTATCACCAAATATCTATTCTAGAGATGTAGGATCTCAAGTCCCACTCATGCTAGTGATTATCTAATAATCTATTTCTTTTGAGAATAAGCAATAGGTAGGAATTCATTTCAGTTCAACACTTTTTTATTTCTCAATGGCTGATAGTGCGAATTCTCGATTATTTTTTGCATCATTATAGATCCTCTATGACTTAATCTATTTTGTCAAATAAAAAGTTTTGTATTGCAAGTAAACTTMTGGTTTACTAATGATGCATTTAAGTGAATTAATCTTGACATAATTATACAATCCCGGTTTACTAATGATGCACTTTGCACTTCAAGTGCATTATTCTTGGCCTGATACAATCTTGAGGAAACAGACACTACTTTCTTCAATATAAATTCTTGAGACTATAGTGGCGATACATAACCACTCTTTTTCTTGTTGTWTTGATATTATTGTACTCTCGATGAGATAAATATCTCAACAATTTATTACAAATCTATAACATATTTTAACTAAAAGTAATTTAAAAGTGTATAAAAGCAAAAACATTAAGAAAGTCCGTAAATACTTAAAGAAAGTTCATGTAGAATTTAAATGAAAATTACATAAAAAGAGAAATTAATCTCGTTTTCCATAACACCACCTCTAATTAAATGTTCAATATTTCTTATTGGATCGGCAAAAGAATTGAAGATGTTTAAGTGAATCACATCAACTGGACCATCAAAATCAAGAAATATTTTCTCTCCACTCCCATTTTTTCTTGATTGATCTTTGGTAGGAATCCACTAAATATTTGACTATGTATTCTGCTTTAAAGTCGTCGTGGAGATGATGACAAAGGGTAATTAGTGCTTTTGCGCGATCTTACTTTGATTCATTTTTTTCCTTCTTTTATTGTCTCCCAATACCCTTTTAAGGTGAATTTTTATATTAAAGGTCTGTGATAATTCATTTCTAYCGGATATGTAGTTCAACAAATTTAAACTTGGTGATATTTTTTAWTTATGTAATTCTACAATAAAATGAAATAATGGCAACATGACATATATTGTACATATTCTCTTCATGGATTATGCATCATATCACCCAATTCCTTTCAAGACAAGTGCTATTTTGGGAGTACAATCAAAATTTATGTTATTTAGAGTATTTATTTAATATTCTTCAGAAATATAATATAATGTTCTTCAAGAAGATAGGATGTTGAATAATTTATACTAATATTCCTTCAGGAGTAATAGTTCAATATATAATATATTCCACATGAGTATATAACATTAATTTAAAGTAATTTTTCAAGAATATTTAGATCTAAATATATTCCATAGGAAAACATAATATTAATTTAAAGTACTAATTCAGTATTCTTCAAGACTATTTAGATGGTAATATGATCTTCAAGAGTTAGAATAATAGTTTTATTATTCGAGAATGTAATATCATGTTCTTCAAAAGCTACATTATTACTACTTAAGTTCAATATTTTTTAGGAGATGTTATAAAAATTGGATAATAATAAATTAAGAAAAAAATAAACAATTTGTAACATGGCCTGAATACAAAAAGAACATGTAAAAGAAGAATATGAATGATATTAACGTAAAAGAATAATTTTAATATAAAAGAATAATCTTTGTAAATACACTACATGTATACCATCAGCAAATAGTACAAAAGAACATATAATCACAACTAATTAAATTAGTATAAAGAGATAACCTAATCTTATAAATAAAAGATTTTTTTTAATTATTAGATGAAAATAGTATAAAAATTAGCGAGTAGTGAAAAAAGAAAAG
>MEJB01000015.1:2814568-2844071 GCA_001752375.1 Rhazya stricta
ACTAGGTTACAAATTGTACCGTAATACCGGTTATTTTACATTTCAAACTTAATAACGTATCACGTACGTATAATAAATAAGAATATACCTACAATTTAATCAAAATCAATTAACGTTTGTTTATTTTAAAATTAAGTGTGAAGTATTGTTAATCTGTTGCCTAAGTATAAAAAACGAACAAAACATATTATCCAATCATCTATTAATTAAAATACCTCGAAAATGATATTTCATTGAGCCCCCTAATAGTGCAATTTTACCTCTAGTAATGAAAATCTTCGCGAGGTTCTAAGTGTTTTATTGTTCGTTCTTCTACCATTTCCCGAGTATACTGCAAGAACTAAATTTAATCGATACGGCGAAGATATGTTTAAGGTAGATCCGAAACTTCTATAACCTTAAATCTTTCGGGCATGTCGGAGTCCAAGGGGTACGGATTCGTTTAGTGATGACCGGTTGAATAGTCGTGGTTATGGTTCTTCTTCTTATATTATCATGTTTTACACTGTAACTTCTTGTGACTCTTACTTTACCTTTATTTCGTTCGTACAGTTTTTCTATTTTCTTTCGGATGAATCTTACTTTCCTAGGTTAGGTTAGATTTATCTCCAACCTAGAGAGACATATCAGAGACATTACTTTCTAGTTCTGTATTTGAATTATAAATCCATTCAAAATACAAAAATTTAACATAATAATAACTAAAATTCTGGAGATAGTAARTGATATATATATATAAATTGCCTCTAAGTGGTCTATTTCATTTCTGCAAAAAAATTTGAGACATAACAGAGACAAAATCCATTTATCTCCAACCTAGAGAGACATATCAGAGACACATTAGAGACAAAATTAAGTTTATAAATATTATGGCCTGTGCCAGATTATTTGTCTTTCACAATAGATGTATGGCCAATTCCTCGTTGTTTGTCTTTCACAAACAATTATTAGATACTTTGGTTTATACTATCTATGTTTGGATTGAATAAGAGAGAATGAAAAGAAAATAGATGGGTAGAGATGTTTGTATTGAATTTTGTGGAGTAGAATGGGAAGGGAAATGAATGGACTTATAACTATATAATTTAGTTTAGCATATTATATTTACGTATCAAATTACAGATATAACTTTGTCCGGTCTATTAGCTTCATCCAATTATTGTTTTTATATTTAACTAATTAAAGCTAAATTATTTATTTGCTCGCCAAATCTGAAAGAACTGGAGGTTACTTATATTCCTTGAAAACCTCCATCATACAAAAAAATCGTATTATGATATCTGTGTCCACAAATTTCTATTCCTTTTACATCTGAAGACTGGTTGTTGAAGTGAAATTGGTGTGTATATCCAATGTCTGTGGCCACAAACTTTATAATCTTTTTGCACAGAGATTTGATAAGTATGGTCACATATAAGTTTCATGTTAATAAAGCATCTAGACTTTCTTCACCTTGCACTTGACAGTTTCCTTTTCTGGAATGCAATCCCTATGTACTTGAACCCTGTTGTATCTTTGGCTTTACTTAAGTTTTCAATATCTTGAGAACATTTAATTGCTGTATTTCAGAGATTGTTCGTCATGATTTAAGTTTGATTGTTAACTTATACTRTGTGGCAGATCTCTGACAGATAACATCATATGTAATGTTGGATAAATAGCCCACATCCATATTTTATTTGCTGAAAATGAATGTCTATTCTTGAGTRTATGGAGCTATTTAACTTTTGGATGCATGCGAATAATGTGTTTAGTTCGTCTTGAGCTCTTAAGTGATGGGCCCCTGGTCTTCTAGATGAAGATTAATTCACATTGATGCAGTCTGACTCTTAGCTTGTCTCTTTGAATCTTTCATTATGGCTAAAATAACTTTTGTTTTCTAGAAAAGACAAAATGCATTTCATATATATTCACTTGTTTGCCCCCTTTTCTCATTCTTCCTGACCATCAAGTGTTTTGCACCATTTGTTAAGCAACAGGAGGCTGGAGAGTCTGGAAGTGCACTGGGATAAAATCCAAAGAACATGTAAGATCTGTTCTCTCCGTATATATCCATAGGGTTTTTGATATATGTATATATGCATGTTTGTGATAACTTTCATGCAAAAATAGTCCAAGTTAAGTGCACATAAGGTTAGTCCAACTATATGTTCCTGGGCTTTTCTTATCTAGAAGGATGAAATAAGTTTGTGGGAATGCAAACCATTTTATTGTCAGGGGCACATTTAGTTGGCTGATTCTGAACTTCCTAATTAGTAAAATATCTGAGTTATGTTTGCTATATATAAATTTTTGCAGAACCATAAGGCTTGAATTTCATTTTGTATAACTAAATATTTGTATGCATTCATCATACAAATACTGTATGTTCACATATCACTACCTTTTTGGAGTGACCTGATAATGGGCCTTTGTGAAGATGATGATGCCGTCTGCCTGCTTTCCATTTGCTGTTCTGTATTAATGTTAGTGTTATGGTTCAAATAGTCAGATATGTTTGATCATTTCTTAAACTGAAACATAATTTCTAATGGTTAAGGAATGACATCTTACATATTACCTCTTACAAAAGATTGTACTTTCAGAAGAAAATTGGCTGCAGCATCGGTTTGAGTAGGGAGATGTTTATTCCGTATGCTTTATCATTACCATCATCGGCTGCAAATTTTTTCCTTTGCATTCTKATCTTTTGTTACATTTCATGCTCAGGTCCATGATGTTAATCTAAACTTGCTTAACACTTCACATTGTTGTCATCTTCCTGTAAAAATTGGCAATAAGCATTTGGTTTGATAGTAAGGTTTCCTGGCACATTTCTTGTAAAACTGAGTTAGTGCTTCTGATATCTGAAARCTAAGTAGGTCTACATATAAGATCAAAGGGTTGAAAAACGAATAAATTTCCTAAGTCCGAGTAGGTTTTTACTAGAAAGAAAGTATTTTTTTTTCCTAAGATTAATCAATAACATTTGAAAGACCAATTACGTTATAATGAATTAGAGCAATGTGATTTTGTATAGCTTACAAATGAATAMATCATAATTTCATCTATATTGTAAAGCCTGTAGGTCGCTGTTSTATGAAGTCTGTTATTTCTCCTTGACGCGGTCAATTTGACACTAAAGCTTAGGTGATATGGCTTGTATCAAGATAAGTATCAAAAGAGGGAGAATTTTTAGTACTAACAAATAGTCAAAATTTGGGGCCTTGCATTGTATATAAAATGTATTTGAGATGACTTGGACATGTTAGTCTTTATTCAGGCCTACTTTGTATCATATGTATACAATTCATTCATAAGCATTAGCCTATATGTGAGAAATAAATATAGGTTATTCACATTTTGAAACTACAWTCTTAAGATGCCTACGAATAACAGGTAAGGTGCTGAATCAGAAACTAACTCAACACTGTTACTCACAAAACTCGCCACTCTAGGAAGCAGGAGTGATGTATTAAGCTGAAAAAAAAAAAAAAAAAACTCTAAGTCTATCATGGCAGCCTATTAATGATGCAAAATCTTGATCTCTCAAGTAAAAGTTTGTAGATACCATGCCCAATTTAAAAACTGGGAAAGTGGAGAAATAATCATTTCTTTATGGGGCATATTTGTCTTTAATGAGTCATCATACAGAATAGTGACGAGATTTCCATGGGAGATTTTTTATTTGTTTAGTAATTTTTTCCATTATTATTTGCTTGAGAACATGAAGTTTTCCATTTCCAAATACTAAATATTTTTTATTATTTGTCCCTCTTTATGACCAAATGAAATGGAAAACATATGCTATTCRCCTTTCTTCTCTTGTATCTTGCCCCTTTTTACCAAATTCCTCTGTATTAGTCAGTTTAGGTTTAARGATGGAAGTTGTAAAATTGCGAGGCACCTTTTTCAATGTGAATATTGTTTGAGAAAAGCTAATGTTTTGGAATTAGAGAACTTTTTTAGTAACAAGTGACACTATTTTGGCACAAGCTAAAATGAGAAGTGGGATATTCGACCCTAGGTGTCGTACTAAGATTATCATTTTGGACAAAAAACTCTGGGTCTATGGATCATAGTTCTTTATTTTGGGAMATTGAATTATGACAATCTGATGGCTGSATGAATTACATTCTCCTGTAAAAAGCAGGGACTTGAGCATCAGACATGGATATGACAGATCATCATTTCCTTAAAAGAGATAGGGACTTAAGATACTACTAAACATACATTTTGAATTATTTATTTTATTTAATCAAAAAACTATGTATGCAACTCTCAATCTATAGGACATGAGCACATAAGCATRCACTTTTCAATATGTTAAGATAACATGCTCATGATTAGAACTAATAAGTAATACCATAATATTTTCTTATAAATCAATTACTCTTAATATGTTTTGGTCATGTTCCTAATATTATGCTACATTTCTTTTAGTTACGTAGTAAAAGTATATCGTGAGACCCAACCTATCACCCGGATTTTCCTTTATCAAAAACCGTCAAGGGCCTCGCTGGTAATGCCTATCCGCCACCCAGCCACGGTTAAATATGGTAGCTTCAACTCCACTCAAAGCTATTGTGAACGATGAGATAACACAGGGCCCCTCCAAATCCAAACTTACGCGCTCCTTCCCCAAATATGTAAGTAGTTAGTTATCTTCCATTTCCAGCATATAGGAATGTCATACGAGTCTTATCTATAATTTCAGGTGTCTCTGTACGATTGGTGGCTCATTAAAGCTGATGCACCCTCTGATGGTAGAGTATTAGGCGTTGGAGGCCTCTCCTCGAAAGAGTATGCTCAGTATCATCTCTAGCATACAAGCTTTGTGTCTTGAATTAAATTTCTTCTCGCTCTAAAGATGATTTATTCCCCTTCCCTTGAGTTGATAAATTCAATTGTTTTTTGGTAATGAGAATGGGGATAAATTCTGGTTAATTCATTGTTTTCTTTACTAAGATATAATTGTGTCTCTGTTATTTGATCATTTCCTTTTAACAATATGTTTTGGGTACATCGTTTCATTTTTGCAATTGATAATTGGTATACCATTTTTTTGGTTGAAACTTAGTTGTGGAAAAATAGTTGAGTTTTATCTGGTTGCACATAGTGAGGTAATCAAACTGCAATTTAGTGAAACTGTGGCTATAGCTTTACGAAGCCCCAATGTTATATATTCAGATAAAAGCAAGGACAGAGATCTCAACTTGCAAAGCAAACACTAGGAAGAAATATATTAGAGAATATTTGCAAAAATATTTTGGATGGAGATATGTAATATTTCTAAAGGTTTTTCTGAAACTTTTAATTTTTCTTAAAAGGCAAATATCACATATTTGAATTGGATAAAAGAGTTAAAGACATTGATATGAATGTGTTCTGTTATTTTTGTTGAATCATAGTCCTCCAATCATCTCAACGTTTTGGAAATATAACACATTACCCTCTTTTTGCACCATCATTAGCATTCCTCCACAAAGAGAATTTTTCTACCTGCATATGAATTCAGAAACTTATTCTTTTGTACTGTTGTCGAACATGGTTGATTTGTTCAACCAAAKTTATTTGTTTGCTRGATTCTTAGCTTTGTAGCTAAGTAGTAGAGGTATTGACAGCTTTAATAAATGCTGTTGGGGATGGGTATGGTGTTTTTAGTTCAAGAGCTTATATGTCGAACGGTTTCCTCATTGTGATGCTTGTACTTGTACTTTTTGCCTGCTTTTACTTGTGGTCTAAAATGCAGTGGTTCSATGGGCGTAGGGAATGTGAAGRAAGAAAATAAACAAAAAGCTGAGTGCAGCACTTCATTTCACCCAATAAATTCACGATGRTGCTTGCTAAACTATCGCCATTATCAATATAGATGTCAGACTGAAAGAAACTAGTACTACGCAAAATAATGATAGTAAATGTCACTGCATCTGAGTTGGCATTTCATTAGCAATGGAGTCAAACAGCAGCTGGTGTTTCTAACTTCTGCGAACAAAGGTTGGATGATCTTTGGTTTAGGTTTGATGGAACTGTGACCTTGTCCCTAACACAATGTTACTAGTTACTAACCTAAATGGGATGATTTCAGTAAAATGTGCAAAACTGCCGCTGTCTTGACTTATTAATTGAAGATGCAATTGTTCAAGTGATCCCATTATGCTAATTTCAGATTACGTGACTGCTGCTAACTKCATAAACAGTTTGTTTGACATGAAAGTCTCTCTCTAGTTAGTTCATATAAATTGTCCAGTTGATTTATCTTCCTTGTTAGAGGTTTTTAGGTCAATTTGTTGTATGAAGCAATGCATTTGTTTCTATTTTAGGTTTGCTGAACTTCTACATCTCATTGTTTCTCCTTTTCCATCCCCCCACTATGTGAATTTATATATTTCGGCATGATGGGTTCTTAGATTCTTCCTGCAGGCAACTAGGGGTACGAGTTCTACACTCTGCTGCTATTGTGAAGAGACATAGTACTAACATTGTCGAAACAACAGATGGCTTGACAATTACATTTTCTGGTCCATTAAATAAGCGGCGGACAGTTCTAAATGGCTTCTCACCTGAGGTACTATTTTCCTGTTTGTTTATGTTGAGTTTATTCACTTAATCTGCTTACAACGAAAAGCGCCTAWCTGGGGCCATTCTATGCTTTTCAAACACAGTTGAAAAATGATTGCATCAATGGTTGAGCTAGCTTTATTTTTCTTGTTGATCCTGATATTGATTAGAGCTTCTGTTGGCAATGTAAGCTTCAGACTTGCATTAGTATTTTGGGCTTTGAAGTGATACATACTCTATACATTTCTATTTTGTTTCATGAATCTTGAGTTAWTGCATGCTAACTAGTACTACTTCCTTTCCAAATTTAATATATATAAATTTTATTTTAGTTTGTCCGAATTGAATATCTAAATTTTATTTTAGTTTGTCACAAATTGAATGTTCACTTTCCTATAATAGGCATAATTTTTTAATCTTATTTCCTACTGAGCCTCACTTTCATGTAAAATGATGGATATAGAACCACGATGACACATGGTTCTCCTAATAATTTTTTAAGGCTAAGGTGGAAATTTAAAAATGGTCAGATACTCTCCTAAACTTTTAATGCTACATCTGATTTAGAGATCCAATTCAGACAGAGGGATGCACGTTACGGTTGTTCCTTTTTTTTATTTATTTATTTTTTTGCATACTGTAGCTTCTTTGTCTGTCTTCAATAATCATGAACCTTAGAGACATTAAGATTCGTTTGGCCATTATTTGAATTTTGCTATTGTGCTAATTGAATAGGTGTGCAATCAATTCATTTTTGGATTTCCATATTGTTGGGAAGAGTTCTCCAGTGCATCTTTGRCTAAAGAAGCAAGCAACAGAGCTCTTGACAACKCTGCTGATGGTGGAAAGAACTTATTACCTGAATACTTTGACATTCTTCCTGGTGCTTTCATTCGGGATGGCTTTGTTTCTACAATTGAAAGTTCTGGAAGTAGTAAGCTGAGGAGTATTTTTGAAGATATACTGCAAACTTATGGTGGTGATTCTTGTAATCAGAGAGCAGAGTTGGTTTCTCCAAGGAAGGAAATTAACAAGGTCACAAGGAATTCTGCAACAGACGAAACTTGCTCTGGTGATAAGAAAATGAAAGTAAAGCAGAGGCAGAAAGATGAAGATGTCTCTGGTGCTAAGTCTAGGAAAAAGTCTCAGAAAGTTGCTCATGAATCAGGTATACGCCCTTCAACAAGAGGGATGAGTCGCTTGAAAGTTGCAAGCAACAAGGAGGAAGAGGATAACCTTCTGAGCTCCTCAGAGARGAGCAAGCTTATCACATCACTATCTTTATCTGAGGCACCCACCAAGCGMCATGGAGGCTCGGTAACTGGAAGAAATGTGTCAAGCATAAGCTCCACAACCAGAATATTATCGTTAAGGAATCGTTCARTAGATTTTCATTGAAAAGGCAGAAGAGTAACATTAAGGAACCGCTTAATAGATTGTCATATAAAAGACGGATCATATAATTGAAGCTAAAATTAATGCTCCGATTATGCATCATCTCTGCAACAAAATGCCATATAATCCATCCATAGGAGGGTATAGAAGGGGAAAAAACTACTTAAATCCTAAACTTAAGCTGTGCTACAAAGTTCGAATGCTTTAGCTGTACTGCAAAGCATAATACTTTAATTGATCACCTGGAATGGCAATAGAGCTGAAAAGAAATCCCAAAAGAATGGCAATTAGCTGAAAAGAAATCCAAAGAAACTCAAGTCTGAGATTCGCTCTTTGAAAAATGCTATCCATGATTCGCATGAGATCCCATGATTTGGTCACTCTTTATAATTTGACTATTTAGTCTGCAATGATCAAWATTTGTTCCACCTTTACCATTTCTACTGGTCGTAAAAGTAAATGATTTATTGKTGTTCTCCCTGACAGGGTCCTTYTAGAAACGAACATATCAACGTTTGCATGAATGCCAGAGGGCAAATGAGAAGGAGCTTGTTCGATCCGAATTAATATGTTATCAACATTATATACATTTGAAGCTAAGAGATAGATAGGGGTCCGGCAACATCAGTGAACAAAACTAAATCCATGGAAAGCAAAGACCGAGGAATGTTTTGGGATGCATTTAGACAACTTTTGCATAATAGAAAGACCCTCCTTCCACTATTCTTGATTACTGTTGGGTAATCGCTTTCAACAGGGAAGGTATGTAGATGCAGGTCCAACGCAAGCTCAATTGGCTTCAACACAACTACATAGTATGATCAGTATTGCATAACTTCTGAAGAAGATAGAACAAATCGCCGAGCCAATCCGCAATCACAATATTGAGACAATCCTAACCCTTCTTGTGAGAAACATCAACATTCTCCTACCAGCAACTTCTTGTAGGCGGATTCCAAGTAATCAACGTTCGATTGGATGACTCAAGATTCCTCCTAACGAAAACGCTAATTGGATCAAAGCTGATCCACAGATAGTGTGCCTCACTGAKTACTTCTCATGCAAAATGACATAAATAGCCTCTTTCCCCTCCCTCCGTCCCTTGTTTAGAATCCTCAACACATGTCCTATCAATGTCCACTAAAACTTTTGCAGCAGGTTGACAAAAGGGAAAATGAAGTTTTTAGCCCAAGAGAATTTTGCAGAAGTTTCAATTTAAAAGTTCAAATTTTTAGAACAAAAACAGAAGACTTCTGTAGCTTCAAATTTAAGGGTTAGAACAGAAATAGAAGAGTTTTGTAGCCGTCAGATTTATKTCAAGCTTAAATATTTAGAAMATAGATGAAATGGCTGATTAGAATCCTATAGATGCTGAAATTGTAGTATTACGGCGACGAGGTGGACCAACTTTACCGCAGTGTGAAAAAATTTAGAAGGAAGGATTCTGACCAACCATTTTCACCTTGAGCATTTGAATTTTAMGCTGGCAAGATCCCACCATATCAGACTAATAAAACCTCTTCTGGGCGGCCTACAAACATTTCTACTGATGTTCCTTACCATTCTTTGTTGGAGACATTGAGTGCTGCTCCACCTAAACCCCCATTCACACAAGGAAAGGAGAAAAGGAGGATCCAAAGGACTTTATTTTCGATATTTCTGCCATGCCTGGTCTCATGAGTAACACTAATGTAAACCCACCGAGTATACCCAGAGCAGATATCTCTTTGGATGATTGCCAACGCCTTTGGTTGCCGTGGAAAGAGCCCTCATTGTCAAATTGCTTGGTCGGTCAACTTCGTATTGCGTACTTCAACAACGGTCACTAGATCTCTGGAAACTATAATGGGAGTGTGAGCTTGTTGATTTAGAAAAAAGGTTATTTTGTTGTCTGTTTCTACTTGAAAATTATCTACATGTACTGAACAATGGCGCTTGGGTAATCTTTGGTCACTATCTGACCATTGCTATATGGTGCCCCAATTTCAAACCTTCCACAGATTGAAGTACTTCGACATTGGTATGGATCCGATTGTTGGAGATCCCTATCAAATTTTATGARGAGTCCATACTACTGAAACTGGGCAATTTGGTTGGACAAGCTCGTCGAGTGGATGAACCAACACTGAAAGCCTCTCGGGGCGATGTGCCAGCGTATGTACTAAGACTGACTGGTCTAAACCTCTTGTTCCTCGAATTTTGATGATGCGCTATACGCAAAGGATTGCATGCCATTTGTTTAACTGTGGACAATACGGACATACTAGGGAGGGATGCGGTTACGAGGTGGTTGGCAATGGGCAAAAGATTACTGCAGTGATGACTCCTTGGATGAGACACAATTTTTTATGAAGAGGACCAACCTATTCATGGTACTGCTCCGATAGAAATTCCAGACCCCTATGGCCCTTGGATGCTCCACAAGGCCTTTTTTTTTCTTTTTTTTTTTTTTTCCGACGCAGGAGCAAATAGGGACAGGGCTATGGTGAAGGATAATGGATATCAGCTGGTAAAAGGGAGACCCATCCTCGTAGCTTTTTGAATCGAGATGCCCCAAACGCTAGTGCTCCAACTCATCATCAAAAAGATTAGTTTCCAAGTAAGGGGAAAGAACCTATTGTTAAAGCGGATTCAAGACCCTTTGGATCTCATTTTCAGGCGTTGGAATCTCTTGACCCAACCACCTGAGGAAGATGACATCCGGATTTTGAGGGAAAAGATCGAGAACATCCCTGCTCCTGCCCCGACCCAATACGAGGTTGAAGGGTGTCAAACATAAAGGTGAATCTAGTGGGCTATGTAAGTCTAGAGGCCCAAATAGAGCCGTACTAGACACTTGAATGTCAACCCTTTGGCAAAGAAATCCCTGGCCCACACAAAACCCATAAAAATGTGGGCCCACCTCCCTCTATTTCTCAATCCATTTTTCTAGGCCCAAACAAGATCAGACAAAGACAAATGCTTCTCCCAATAATCCGAACCAAGATTTATTGGCTCAACAGAAGGTGCACAATACTGATATAGTGAAACCTTCAAATTCATAAAACCTCTATTTTTGGGAATACCCGAACATAGTATAAATATAGTTACAAATTCAGAAAAAGACACTGCTGAGAACTTAGTAGATGTGTCAGTCTAAATGGATATGGACAGCTTACATCAAGTGCAGTTAATCACAGGTAAAGGGTTGGACTTTAATGGAGGCAGATTCTTCTGCTCCACCTTCTTGAATTTCTTTTATGAAGATGATTTACTGGAACTGCCAAGGGACGAGCTCTGATGATTTTTTGGAATCATGCTCTTGAGATGATTAGGCAACATAAACCGAGTATCTTTGCACTTGCTGAAACTAAGGTTCCGATTATCTATGCTAGTAGAATATAAAGATACACTTCACCAACTCAGTCTTCAGTAGTGGAAGCTAGAGGTTTCGTTGGTGGTCGTGGCTGTTTTAGGATAGTAGTGATGCTTACTAAACATGACCAAATAGTTAACTTAGCTGTTAAAGAAGGGGACCGTGTGTTGTGGATGATTTCCGTTATTTATGCATCAGCGCATTTGATTGCTAGAATTAGTCTGTGGAAGTATGTTAAAATCATAGGTGACACTGTGACTGTTCCTTAGTTAGTGATGGATGATTGCAACCAGGTACTGGAGGAAACAGATAAGATGGGCGGTCCACGAGCCTTAGCCAAACAAGACTGGGAGTTGAGAGATAGTATTGAAGCATGTGGTTAATTGACATGGGTTTTTATGGTCCAAAATATACTTGGACCAACAAACGTGATGAATTAGATAATATTAAAGAAAGGCTTGATCGAGCTTGGTGCAACAATAAGTGGAGAATTGTGTTCAAGGAGGCTTTTGTGAGACATTTGCCACGAACCTTCGCGGACCATCATCCTCCTCTAATCAACTGTTTGCGTTTTTCACCTTTWGGACWAAAGAGAAGACCTTTTGTATGGAGGTTGCATGGTTTATGCATGCGAGTTTTGAGTCTTTGGTACAACAATGTCGGGATTTTCATTCCCAGGATTTTCATATCACCCTTAAAGTTTTTGCTGAAGATGCCAAAATATGGAATAAAGATGTTTTGAGAATATCTTTTGCAGGAAGAGAAGGTGTCTTGCTAGATTGAATAGGACTCAAAGGAGTTTGGCTTGSGGTCTCTCGAATTTTCTCTCTCTATTGGAACAATAGCAACTTRGTGRATACGATGGGTTCCTAAAACAAGAGAAATTGTTTTGTTTAAAAAATCACAGACAAGATGGCTTGAAGAATGTGAACATAATACAAAATATTTTCATACTACTGCAGTCTCTCGAAGGGCTAAAAACACCGTTAGATGTCTAAAATCTGATGAGAGGGAGTGGACTGAGGATCCTATAGTTTTGAAGCCGATGATCAGGAAGTATTATGTTCGAGTTATATATACTTGGGAGAAATACTTTCTTGGAGATGGGAAAATTTTAAAATTTCCCCTTTTTTCTCAGAMTAACCGTGGGTCACTGAATATGGAGATTCTTGCAGATGAAGTTAAAGAAGCTATATTTCAAATGGGAACTTATAAGGCACCAGGTCCACATAGGGCTTTGACTTTATTTTTTCAAAAATATTCGCATATCCTTGGCCCCTCTCTTACTCTATCTAATCACCAGATTTTCCTTACTGGTCATATCCTTGATGATTTGAGCAACACTTTAATTGCTCTAATTTCTAAATGAGACCCTCCAGACACTGTTGCTCAATTCTGCCGCATTACGCTTTTCAATGCCACTATGAAAGTGGTCACTAAAATCATTGCGAGTCATCTTAAAAAGTTGACGCCGAAGCATGTTCGTTCTGAGCAGTGTAGTTTTGTGTCTGGTCTCCAATCTTCKGATAGTGTTGTCACTACCCAAGAGATTCTACACTATGAAACAGAAAGGAGGACGTAAAGGGTGGAGACAGTTAAACATGATCTTGAAAAGGTGTATGATCGTATTAATTGGGGTTTTCTTGAGCAAGCAGTCAACGCAGTTGGCTTCGATCCTAGAATGACTGAGTTGATTATGAGATGCACTTCATCTACTTTACTATCCATTTTGTGGAATGGTGAACAACTACAACCATTATATTCAAGAGGTATTAGACAAGGTGAGCCCCTATCACCTCACCTGTTTGTTTTATGCTTGGAGGTTCTTGGACATAAAATTGAACAAAAAGGTTGCTAATGGAGCTTGGAGTAGGAGCATAACTGGCCTTTCGCTATCACATTTGTTCTTTGCGGATAATCATTTTTGGTTTGGCGAGGGTACTCCTTCACAAGCTTCTTTGATGGAAGCTATTTTGAAAGAGTTTTGCACTACGCTGGACAAAGAGTGAGTTTTCACAAATCGAAACACTATACATCCCAGAATATCCCTTTCTGTAAAGCTGAGATGATCTCAGTTAATTTTGGAGTTCCTCTTACGTCTAATCTAGGATCGTATCTGTGTGTTCCTTTGATTCATGGAAGACTTAGTAGTCACCACTTCCAAATTTTGATGTCCAAAGTGAACCAACAATTTTCTGGTTGGAAGAGTTGTCATCTGTCTCAAGCTGCATGGTCATTACTACTACTCATTTACTAATACTATGCCTTTTTATCACATGCAAMCTATTCAAATTCCTACAGCTAGTCTTACTCAACTGGAGAACATTCAACGACACTTTTTTTGGGGTGGAAATGGGGATGAAAGAAAACTCTATACTGTCTCTTGGGATACTATCTGTCAACCAAAGATTGATGGGGCTTAAGTCTACGAAATATGAAATGTCGAATAAGGCAGCCTTAGCCAAGCTTTGTTGACGTTTGCTACAAGAATCTTATGAGCTGTGGGAAAAGGTGTTGATAGCTAAATATGGGAATATACACATGGAGCAGCCTGAACCAACTTCTCGATCTATGTCTTCAACTTGGAGAGGCATTAAATATGGTTTTCAAACTATAAAAGAAGATATGGAATGGGATTTTGAAAAAGCTAATAGAGTACTTTTTTTGCAGCATGAATGGTTGCCTTGTGGTTGTTTGGTGGAACATATTCTGTTGCCTCTGACGGAACAAGATAGGAGGTCCACTGTTGCGGATTTATGCCAATTTTTTTCTGGACGGAAATTACARCAACTAACGACATTTCTATCTGACTATTTYCTTAAGTTGCTGCAGCTTAAATACATTGAGGAGGATAGGGAAGATCAACTAGTTCAGAATCCAAATGGGAAGAGTCATTTTTGTTGAAATTTCTACAGATTGCAGTTAAAAACTTATTAGAATGTTCATGAAGAACGGAAGTCGCATGGGCTGTGGAAGGCTCCAAGTTCGAGTCGTTTCTGTCTTATACTATGGTTTATGCGGCAAAATAGATTAAAGACAACAGAATGGCTTTGGCGTTTGAACATTAGCTCATGCCCAATGCGCACTATTTGTGGATTAGGAATTGAGAATATCCTACACTATATTTGATCGCACTTGGGCTAAAGATACATTTGAGGGCATTTCTACCACACGCAAAAGAAAAGGTTCTCTCCGAACTGAATGACATCTTAAATTGGATTGATTTTAACCCGGGTAGTGAATGGCCTAAGGTGATATTTCGTCAGGCGACCTATCTGTTTTGGCAATGGAAGAATCAACAAATGTTTGATCTTGTCTTCTCTTTTCCTCCTTTACATGTTAGAACTAATATAATACTGAGACATAGTAGGGAATCAAACATTGCTTTGGACCAACTAGAGGCAATCCTGTAATTTTCTTTTGCATTTACTCTATTTTTTGGAACTTTATTGATGTGCTTTTTGAATTTAAATTAATGACGTTATATATTTTCAATCCTTTTACACCCAAAAAGAAAAAATTGATGTGCTTTTTTTAATTCTTATTTTGCATATGCAAAAATGAAGGGTTTCAGTGTAGCAAAAGTCTGGTTTAAAGGGCAAACGACACTATGTGGAGATGCCAAACGATATGTTGTGATAGAGTAGGAAATTTATAGCAAAAAATTAACAAAATGGATAAATTGCCATGCAAGATGAAGTGCCGAATTGACAGAAAACGAATTGTGGCTGGTCTCCAAAATTAAAGATAATTGTAACCATGAACTGGAACATTATATACTTAGGTTCATGCGTACTAATAGGTGTTTAACTTCAAATACCAAAAATAAATTAGAATAAAGATATAGCATGAATTAGCCCAAATAAAAATGTTAAGAGTATTAGAAGTTCAGGACAAAGGACATGATAAATTATATTGTTTACTAAAGGATTGTCAGAACTATGTCAAGAACTTAGGAAGTTGAATCTTTGTGATGGTTATGTTGACTGCATTAACCGTATGTTCCTGAGAATGTAGCAGAAGAGCAGTGATTTTTTTTTATATGATTCATACTGATGAAGAAGGAATGCTTCATAATGTATTGTGAGTGCATCTCAGGGCCGCCTATGAAAATTTTTATGATATTGTAAGTGTTAATTCTACATATATTGCAAATAGATACAAAAAGACTTTTGTGAGTATTGTCGGAATAAATCATCATGGTCAGTTAATTTTGCTAGGTTCGACACTTACTCATGAAAATACTAAAACATGCAGATGATCTTTTAGCATACGGATTCCAGAAATGGGAAGTTGACCTCTCATTGCTATAATGAGTGATCGATGCAAGAGTATCGAGATGCAATTACAGAAGTTATGCCACATACAATTCGAAGGTATTGCATATGGTATATACTTTGTAAAATTCCTGAGATGTTTAGGGAGGTACAAGATATTGGCAAATGCAAAGGAGTTATATATGACTCACTAACAAAACAAATATTCGAGAGAAATTCGAAGCAGTTTGTTGACAAGTATCGATTAGAGTCTAATCAATGATTGACAAAACTCTTTAGTGAGAGACACCTGCGAATTCTTATTTATATGAATCATATTCTTTGGATCGGGATGCTATCAACACAAACAAGTAAAGGAATGCATTCTTCCCTTGATGGATATGTGCATTCCAGTAGCACCCTTAAACAATTTATTAAACAATATAAGATAGCAATCATAAGTAAGGTGGAGAGAAACTTTTGCTGACTTTATGTCTAAAAACATCGTTGATCAAATGTATTCTACGATTGAGAGACTCAGTGTTAGAAAGCGTACACAAATGCTTTGTTTAAATAATTTCATAATGAAATCAAACGGATGTGATATTGTCATGTAATTCAAGAAGGTGACAAAGTTGACAATGAATGTGATGTTCACAACTAGAAGAGGCCCAATTATTGAGCGACCAATTACTAATCGATACCAACCGAATTTGAATTGAAGAAATTAAGCTACTTACCAATTGATTACTAACTGCATGAATTTGGTCGATAATATTTTGGTTCGTAATTAGTTAGTAATTTTATGGAATAATATTTACTAACCGATTAATAGCGGTAATTAATTAACTCGTTTGGTAATGGTTGGTAAATTGGCGGGTGAAACGCATTGGTGAATGATTTTATGTAAAGGAATTTTTTTTACAAAATTATTTACAAGGAAAAATGATGCTTTCCAAATGCAATTGTAGAWATTTTTAATGTAAGAGGATTTTATGTGCTCATATAATAATCGTCATTATTAGATAATTACCAGACAAATACTTGCCAATAAGATAGAGGAAAGATATACACTGGATGCACAATAAGATTTTCTTTCATGGAGGATATCCTCACATGATAGCCAAATATGAAAAGTTTAAAGAGCAAGAAAGGTTTTCAGTGAAGATACTGACATTGCAATCAACAGTATTTCAAGATTGGAAAGGATGAAACATATTCTTGAAAGATCCAAKATGGAGATTCTAAATTGGAATTCAATTAAAAATGTCCAATCCAATAATGATGAAGTTTATAGAGATGATAATGCACAAGGTGGAAGAAGGGTTGTATGGAATCCTTATATTACAACTACTACCGATCGATCACGATTTACTCATATAGGGTCTCACACTGAAAATCCGCGGAGGATTACTAGAAGAGGTGGAATAGGATGTAATTCTTAGCAACAATTCAGGAGGAGCAATTCCAATACAATTGCTTGTGGTGCAAATCCAAATGTGAATCTAAGTCACATTATATATTTCTGGGCAGGTATGATTTATATTGTTTCTTCAAACAATGATTAAATTGTATTGTTATTCCTTTGATCAGTTTTATAATGAATTTGTTTTGTGTTTGGCAAGGTTTACAACATATTAGTCAAAGATCAAATTCTATTTTTATAGCTGAAGTTAGGAACTCGAAAACTGAAGTGAGGAACTTTCATCTAAATATGGAGGTTCAATATGAAGTTTGGATGCTTTGATGTCGATTAAACAACATTGCTAAAACAAATGTGTTTGATTTCTACTTGAGAATAGGAATTCGATGTATATAACTATCTTTTGTTTAGGATTTGATGAGTAATCAATGTTCTAGTTTGCTCAATTCTGAATGTGTTAGTGTTTGATTTCTAGTTTTGTTGTGATTCTTGGTTCTGATCAATGTTCTTGTTTGGTGAATTATGTTGTGATATTTTTCTGCTTAAAAGGGTTGTTTGGGTTTGTTATTGTTCTGACTTTCTGCGCAATATTCTTGTGGTTTACGGTTGAAACACTAGCCATGGTATTTTTTGGGATTTTTCTTTGTTTTGAATTAACTATGCTTACGTAATTATGAGTAATTRCCTAACAATGGTGAAAATACAAATAGTTTAATTATTTTCTATGCTTAAGTAATTATAAGTCTTGTCTATGGTTAACATACTAACTAGGGTTAATATACCAACCATGAATTTAATGCTAACTATGGTTAAWATACTAACTGTGGCCAATATAACATTATATTATTCTTTTGGAATGTAGCATTATACTAACGATGGTTAATGTAACATCGAACTAACTATGTTTAATATAGCATCATACTAGTTATGTCTACTGCAGCAACATACTAACTATGGTTAGTATAGCATCATACTAGTTCTGGTTAATGTATCATCATACTAACTATATATGGTTATTATAGCAACATACTGACTATGGTTAATATAGCAACATTCTAACTATGGTTGATACATATTGACATACTAACTGTGTTTAGTATAGCATCATACTAACTACGGTTAATATAGCATCATACTGACTATGGCTAGAATAGCATCAAACTAACTATGGTTAATATAATAGCAATATACTAACTATGATTAATATATTATCATACTAACTACAACTAGTGTAGCATCATACTAACTGTGATTAAGACAACAACATACTATCTATGGTTAATAGCATCATCCTAACTATGATTAATATATCATCATCCTAACTATTGTTAATATACTAACCAACATACCATCATACTAATTGTGGTTAATATACAAGATGTGATTAATAATTCTCATCAATAATTAAATTAATCTAAATATGGACCAAAGTCTATTTTCCCCTCAAAACACTATGTTAGGGAAATGAATCGTTGCTCTTCTCTAAAGTTCAGAGAAGTTTCACCATTTCCAACATTCGAATAGGCAATGCGAAAGACTTCCGTTCCTTTCCTCTTAATTCCATTCTCAGACCATCCMGATTCTTCTCTAACCTGTCTTTAATTAAGATTCTCATAGTAATGAACCATTAACAAAAAAGCTCTGTACAATTAAGATTCTGRAAAACCTCCAGAGAAGATTTTCAATCATCATTATTAGCCGCAGCGGTGGTGACAATTTTTTCCAAGATTTCATCAAGTGTTATGTCTCTTTTRCCGGCACTGTCCATRGTTTATTGKATGTTTCAATGAKTTGTTTGGTTTTTCATAYCATGATYGTTCCCATTCGAGTCTCGTACATCAWTTGTATCGAGCWCTATCGTATCTCTACCAAATTTATTAAATTTGTGTTGACGTCTGAATGTKATATTATGAATRTAGAAATTTATGCYGAATCAGGTCTCTATCAAATTTATTGTGSTTTGATTTATTTATATCCAATAAGTGATTATAAAATAACATATCAAAAAAAGTAGTAATCAACACCCATAGTTAGGTAATTAACGACGAATTATCGATGATTTTTTAAAATTTTAATTTTTTTATGTTTTTACAAAATGTTTTAAACATTCCATCAGTGATCATTCGATAATTACCAACGGATTATTAATGGAATATTTTAAATATTTTATTTTTTTACTTTTTTYGAAATATTAATTAAAATTCAATCTGTAATCCTTTGGTAATCATCGACGAATTTTTCAAAATTTTAATACTTTTTCATTTTTTAGAAATACTTTTTTACAATTTCATCAATGATTCTTTGGTAATTACTAACGAATTATTTTTTTATAGTTTTTCAAAATATTTTCACAATTTCATCTGTAATTACTAAAGGATTGCTGATGAAAAGTCATATATTCTTTTATTTTGTTTTTTGAATATTCTGTTATCGACGGATAATTTATTTTTTATAGTTTTGGCAATTTATGTTTSAAAAATCAATTGGAAATCCGTCGGTAAATTCTTGATGAAAAACTCCGTAGGGAAATTGTGTTTTTCTTATAGTGCTAAAAATGTTTTGGTTGTCGAATATAATTATCACTACTCATATATCAAYAAYGACAACAAATTAAACTAGTCACTAAAATAGGTAAGGACGAGACATATTACAATAGTAACAACAAACTAAGTAGCCACTAAAAATGCTCAATATAATTATAGAAATAAAGATTGCTACTACTTGTAGTATAATCGTGACAACAAACTCAAGTTGTCACTAATTAGTTGATTCAAAATGGTGACAACAAATTTAAGTTCATACTAAATTAAGTATGATTATGATAATAAAAATTATCATTGTTTAGATTATAATAGTGGCAACAAACTAAAATTGTCACCGAATTAATTAATCCTATAATAACATAAGTTGTCACTAATCAAGTGAAACAGTCATAAATAAAGAAATTGTTGAGGAAGTTGTCATTTGTTAAAGTCATATGTGACAATGSAGGATAACTGTGACAACATTCTCAATATKATAGTGGCACCAAAYGTTGTCACTAATCTTACGAGCATTAGTGACGACATTTCTCAAATCACTAATGTATGTCCTCTAGTGACAAAATTCAATTGTTGTAACCACAAAACTYTAGCCACACTGATCTAGTGACACAGCGCCATATGACAATGAAGATGTTTGTAACTAACTTTAGTGACAATAGTTCGAGAGTCGTTGACGACTTTCAATTGTCACGAAGGGCAATTTTTTCCTGTAGTGCTAAAGAACAAAAATGAAGAGCGACTCTTTACAAAACTAAAGGCTAACTAAATCAATTATATCTATCAATTATGGTCGATGATTGGCTTAATAAAACAAATTTATCAAAGTATAGTCAATGTAATAATCGACTAAACTTGATTATGGTTCTTCAATTATCGAACCTCATTTTTTTTCCATACATTTAATTAGATATTTTTCATTAATTAATGTTCAAACATATTAATTAATATAATTTGACTCTCCTTAAATGTAATAAATTGTTAACATCTCAATGCATGCATCCATCTACCGCTTCAACAACAAAAATTTTCTTAACTTATACTACAAATTGTAAATTTTAAATTTCTAAATTTCAAAGGTTTCCGCGTACCCTTAATACAATCCAAGTTACTATATCTCTCCTTAATTCACATACAAATCTAAATCTTCTCCTGCTCGTGGATGGTTGTTTTCTTGATAACTTCCTTGGTGCACAATCCCTAGACAACTTTTTAGGGCCCAACCTTCAACACTTTTACCTACTAAGTCTTATTTTGTCTCCTTATACACGATTGTTGAACACAAGATCTTTCTAATATAACTCTGTAATAGATTCCTCTACTTTATTAAATCATATCCCAATGATATGTATATATTTTTCGCCACATTCAACAATTTTTTTCTCTTATCTTAAAAATGAAGGTATCTATAATACGTCGTGTACCTGATTAATATAAAACAATATGTTGTATCATAGAATGTATTAAAAATATTCAAATTCTCAGTTGGTTCTTAACTTCTGGATTAGCTAAACTTCTATAAATTTTTAGCAATATTTAAAATTTAATATTTTTTTATATGACGAATAAATATTGCACTAAATTTAAAATAAAAAAAAAATGTCCCACTTCTCGTATTTTGGAAAACTATGTAATTCGTAATTAAGCAAAGGCTCCTCATTGGTAATAGCCAGTTTTGCGATGAAAATTTTGCTTCTTCGACCCCAGGATAATTTTTTCATTTGTGCTATTTCTTGAATTATAAGTAATGCCATAAGGTATTGGATGTTCTGACAGTATTAGGGTGTAGCTCATTTTGTCAAGACATTCGCTCTGATTCTGAAAGAAAAAAGAGAAGAATTACTAGAAATTGTGTTCCCTGAAACATCAAAAGTGATGCAAAAACCAAAGTATCAATAAGAAGTTATATGTATCATACACCAGGATTAAAACAAAACAACTAGAAAAAAAAGAAAGACAAACAAAAAATTTAAAAATTAAGAAATGAGAGTAGCGGTGGAAATCATACCTAATTTTTTAACTTCAGAAATTTGATAATTAACGTATTTTAAATGATTTATCTTGTATATTAACTTACATTGTGAATATACTTTATAGATAGACAATATTGGCACATATGGCATACCTATGAAGCATCAAATCTATAAGATCATCAAGAATTCAAATGAATTATAAGCGATCTAGTTTAAATAGTTTTATTACCTAAGTGAATAGGACTTATTCTCTATATATTTCACTGTACTTAGGTTATATTTAATTTCTATGATAAAAGCTTTGGATCCTCACATATTGTTTAAACAAATGTTTTTTAAATATTTTAAGACTTCGAAAATAACAAAAGATGTATATCCTAAATTGTTATCAGATATAAAAACTATTATTTCAAACGTTCTAAGTATGTCGTGTTAAGTTTGAAATCCTTCGTGTGGAGGTTCAAACTACGTAAAGCTGATAATCAATCATCCGATAATTATGGGATCTCTGCCAGTATATGCTTCAAACTCAAGATAGTTGCTAAGTCTGAAATCCATCTAGTAGGACATTAGACTCAGCATTACTATGTTTCGGCCATCCAAAGCCCACATGAATCAGAGTCTGAATGTCACTTCGGGCTCAAGTTCTAAGGGAGATTCGATTGTCCGTAGGTAGCAAATGCAGTATCGAATATCCTTCCCTGTCTATTTGCTGTCCAAAATAGACTTACCAAGGCTTAAAATGACTCGTTTTAYAATAATTTGTCAGTAGTTGATTAAATCAAATTTTAAGGGGTTCTTGGCTTTTTAAAATAAAAATCACAAGAGAATATTTTGAGAAGAATATCAAAGCTTTACATCAAAAAATAATTCAAAAAATGCAAGGACTCTTTGTTTTACTTTGAGAAATCACGTCTAGTTGAACTTCCATCTATCATTAAGAGAAATACATGCTTTATTACTTTGTCCTTATATCTTTGTTTGATACTTTATGGTTGTTTATGATTTAAATTCCTTATGAAAAGGATGAACCTTGAGGTGATTGTCAAATACAAGTTATAAAATTCATTTGTGGGTGAATTCTTGTTTGTAGAAATTATTGTGAACATTTTATTTATTTGTAGTGAATTTTGAAAATTCTCAGGGTGTGACTCTAGGTAGCGGATGCGAATTTCAAGAGAAATTGAACTATAAATATTGTATTTGTATATTTCTTTGATTTATAGTTTATTGTCATTGAATTTCTTGTATTTAACACACCCACCACATAGCATTTAGTATAGTCTATCGGGTGTGTGATATTTTTACTTAAAGGTTTAAAAGTTATTGTAAAGTTTGTAAAAATTTTAAAAACTCAATTCACCTGCCCATTCTTAAGCCCTTCTAAAATATAATTCACAGAATTGATTTTTTTAATCATCAATATTTGGAACATTTTGCTCCGACTATTTTGTTTTTCGAGTTAAGACTATTTTGTTTTTCGAGTTAAGAGAGAGCCATGAAGGGGATAAAGGACTAATGATCTCCTAACATTATTTTTCAATTCACAATATTTGAATTCAAAACTTTAATGTTTAAGGAATATTAAATTCGTTTTTACTTGAGCAAACCATAATTGGCATAATTACATAATGAAAAAAWARKTTTTATATYCTTCAACTATTTACGATTCTCTGTAAATATCCTRAACTTTATTTATTTATTTATTTATTTATATCCMTCATCTARTTATGTGTTTCTATAATTATACTCGAACTTCCCTTTTCCTTATATATATCTCGCATTCAATTATGATTTCTCTGCCAATATCATGAATTTTTTATCCACCTCAACAAATGATAAAATTTACCTCAAAAAGACATTTATAACTTTTAAATAAAAAGCATGTGTAATACACGTTAGTGGATCCACTAGATTCCGCCGTGAAGAATTGTGGTAGGGCAGAATAAAGAATATACTCTTCTCAATCTTAAAAAGGCGATATATGGTGAAATATGATGGATCTTACATGTGCCTTTTATTTAAAGCGTACAAATGTCCTTTAAAGTCAATTTTATTATCGCAAAGCCATTTAAAAGACATTTTGATTAAGATTGGTAAAATTGGAGGGGGAATGATTTTGGAATGAAAATTTGATTTTAAAAAGACGTTTGCGCCTTTTAAGTATAAGACAACTGAGCGAATCCATCATATTTCATCTTGAAGAGCGATGGTGATGCAGAAATAAGACCCGTAATTAAATTAGGAATATAAACAAGTGAAAACAAACTTTAAACTCGTTATACGAGAGATATAAATAAGTAAAAAAATATAAAAAATATTTATATAAAATCGTAAATAATTGAGATGTTTAAAAAATGAATTTGCCCTCTAGAATTGATAGACCTAATAAACGATCAATGTGATGTGATGTGATGTGGAGATATTTAGTCCATTATTTTCTAATTGATAACGTTAGGAAATGCAACTTCAAATTCCGTATAGAGGATAGGAATAATCAAGCATGTGGTCAAATTTGATTTCTTTGAACCGCATAATTAACGGTGACAGTTTGTCAGAGTTACTTAAAATATATATTTCTCAATGGTTTCAATGTTAGAGAATTGTCGTGGTAAATATTTATAAGTCCAGAACATGTATTTGATATTCCTTCGGAATAAGTGAAAAAGGATTTTCAAAAGAATTTAAAAATTTACAAAATTTTGAAAAATGTTCCCAATAATAACCTGGATCCATAATCATATTAATAAATCTCGGAAAATAGATAAAATTCCTTTTCTTATTTTATTTTATTTTGTACATGAACAATCACCAACCAAAATAAACTAATGACATGAACTGGAAATAACAAACGAGAATCCCTTCATTTYACTCTTCTGTAGTTACTTCTCATGCAGARAGAACATCTTTTACTTATCATATATATTCGTATTTCTTGGGAAGAAGCCAAAGAGGACTTTTCTTTTGCGTAGTTAACCCAGGCAAAACATGAGTATCAATGTCTTCTGCCATCGTTCCAGTAGGCAATTCCCAATCAAAGCAGTAGAGAAAATTGGCGAGTGCAAGTTCCACTGTCGCGAGTCCTAGAGTGATTCCAGGGCAGCCTCTACGTCCTGCTCCAAATGGAAGAAATTGGAAATCGTTGCTTCGGACGTCAATATCACTATCCATAAATCTTTCAGGGATGAATTCATTTGGATTTTTCCAACGTTCAGGATCTCTGGCAATAGCCCACAGGTTAAAATAAACTGTGGTTTTTGGTTCAATCTTATAGCCTTCAATAAAGCAACTGTCTATGGTTTCTCTTGGTGCTGGGATGGGTGCTGGAGGATACAATCTTAGTGTTTCCTTTACTACTGCTTTTAGATATGGAAGCTTATGTAGATCTTCTTCATTTACTATGCCTTTCTTACCAACAGCTTCTCTGATCTCTGCTTGCACCCTCTTCCGTATGCAAGTATTCTTCATCAACCCTGTCATAGACCATGTAACTGCTGCTCCAATTGTGTCTGTTGCAGCAATAAAGAGATCCTGCATCATATATAGTAATTTTATCATTCTTTTACATGAATATCTTTTGATTATAATTAGTTTCTATATCTTTATGTAAAAAATCAAACCATAGGCAAGTTTAAATAGATTTCTATGGTACAATCATTTGAAGAACTTCAAAGATTCTTATCTATATATAGTGAAAAATCAGATATATTTAAGTGAAAAAGACTCATAATTATATCTTTATTTTCATTCAGTTGAGGTGTTGGAGAACATGAAATATTACTTTCCCACACTTTTATTTTTAAAAAGGAAGTTTCATATATTGTGACATGGCTAATATGAACAGAAGAATATGAGAATGTGACTAGAGAGTTCGGCTATAAGGATGAGACCATATATTACCATAATCACTGCTTTGATGTGATCCCAAGTGATATCAAATTGTAATGTTTGTTCTTCTTTCAACTGGATTAAGAGACTAATAATATCATCCTTCATCATCTGAGGTCTATTTGGATCCAAGTGCTCGTCTATGAGCTCTTGGTAGAAAGAATCTAGCTGTTTGAAATTTCTTTCAAGACGAGAAGCCATTCCAGTGAGTTTATCAAACCAACTCAATGCAGGAARATAATCGGAGAAGAAGAAKCCAGCCAGCATAGCCTGACTTTCACGAACAAGTTCTTTAAACCTCTTCTTTTCATATCCACTCTCATCATACCTCTTACCAAATGCAACTCTAGAAATCACAGTGCTTGAAAGAGCCATAGCTAATACGTTAATATTGATCGGTTGATATGAGAAGGCAAGCTTCGTGATCTTCTGTATGGAGCACGAAATTTCATCTTCAAGAAGAGGATGAAAGGACTGAACTCTTTTCTGGCTAAAAAGATGAAGAACGCAAATCTTTCTCATTTCCCTCCAAGAACTATTGTAAGCTGAGAAAGCAACATCCCGCCCATTGTATGACAACTTTTGCTGGGCGGTCATAGAAGGCCGACTAGAGAACACGAGATCATGGGTTCTGAGGGCCTCTTTTGCCATTTTGGCTGAAGAAATCACAATTGCTCGTCGACGACCAAGTTGCAATGACATGAGAGGGCCATACTTGTTGGAAAGTTGTAATAGGAATTCATGACGGTTTGTATGACCAGAACGGAGCAAATTCCCAATAAAGGGTAGCCCTGGAGGACCAGGAGGACTTTCACTTCTCTGAAGTTTTTTGCGTTTCGGTCGAAAAGTAATGCAGACAAAGGAAAAGAATGGAAGCAGAAGAGCAAGCACAATTTCCCATTGGAATCCCATTTCAGCTGTTTTATTTACTGAAATCACGTTAACAATTGAATTGGAAATAATAAGGGTAAGAAAAGCTGGATATTGAAGTAGAGAAAGTTGTTTCAGAAGGAGATTAACAGAATCTTGTACAACGGCTGAATCAGAGGGATAAAGATTGAACTMCTGTGGACAATTTGATGCAAGAAACAAGCACTGTCACTTGAGCTTCTAAAGTTTCCAAGAAACAATTTTTGTCGATAATGTTTTGCTGAGGAACTATGCTAATCTAGAAATAAACAGAGACACAATCTTTGACAGAAAGATGCACAAACTTCTTACTTTAGTACCCTATATATAGGGAGAGCTGATTGAGGTTCTCCGAATGTATGAATACTCAATTATTGATATTCAAGATTTATATTTCCACTGTCCCCGCATTCTCCCACATGTTGGAACTTACTAAGTTATATCGTATAAGAGACTGAAGCTTGWTTAATCAGTTTCGATAGTGCTTAATTAATTCTGAATACTTACWGTTTGAGTTRCATTCTGAAACTCGACAAACAAGGACTGATACTGACTTCCCATCTTGCCGAAATTGTGAGGCCAGAAAGGTTGGCCTTTTGCAGGGGAATCTAGAGACCACAAGGTTATTGGTTATCTGGTCCTGCCTTTCTCACCCAGGAATAAACAATTATTGCATGGCACCAAACTRCGAGATTGTTGGATCAGGTTACTCTATGCACGCAAAACACGTACACAAACTGGGAGATTGAAGCACACGCTTTATTGACAACAACTTTAAATTATAAACAAGCCTTTTACAATTGAAAGCAAAAATATATTGCAACACACTTCTGTTAAAACTAATAACGGTGTAAGTGATTTAGAAATATTCAAACCTAATATGCTAAATCCTAGATGCTAATCCTATAAACTAGGACTYATGAACTGAAACAGTAAATGATGCATATATAATCTTATAAACTAGGACTTATTAACTGAAACAGTAAATGATTCATATATAATCCTACAAACTAGAACTTATTAACTGAAACAATAAATGACTCATATATGAATATGTATTTTTTCAGAAAATGATTGTTTCATACAAACAAAAGAACTCTTCAATTGTGACTGTTTCCTTTGGAAGTTTAAGAAGGAGACAYGTATGTTGGAAAAGAATATGACTTTTGTAGAAGATGCATCCGATTTGAATAATATAAGGCCTAATAGTCTTCTCCTCTTTTGATAGTATACTACAACAACAACAAAAATCTTCTTTTCTCTATCACATTYTAGTATCATCAAAAATTCTCCTRAAGCATTTTTAGRTTTGGTCAAATTGTCACTATTTGACTCGACAATTCTTCATTGTATCMTAACAGAGWTTTTCCACAAAACCACCACCCCTTTGTGACTTTAAGGCTTAGTTTGGGAGTTTTACGTGGAGAGAAGAAAAGAGAAAAGAAGAGAAAGGGAGAGAAGAGAAGAGAAGAAAATAGAAAAGAAAGTTTAAAGCTTTCATTTGGGAGTTTAGGAGAGAAAATAAGAGAAATGATTTTCGTTTTGTTTGGGAGTTGGAGAGAAAGTGAAAGAAAGGATCTTATTAGAGAAATTTTACAATTATGCCCTCTCATCATTTCAAAGTGAAAAAGAAAAATCAAGGWGAAATATGAGAGCTTTAAAAAGTTCCGCCATAGCGGAAGGAACACCTGCACCCTACCACCTTCTTCAATAGTTTCTCTTGCCATTTATTTTTTATCAGATTTTTTAATTAAAATTTTGGCCTATGATGCAGTTTCTATGTTCACATTTGATGTTTTAGAGGAATGAGAACAATAAAACCCACACCTGTTTTGAGCTTCAGTCAGGTCAACTTCTCAAAGTGGAGGAGGCAGAGGCTAGAGGTAGCAGAAATGGAGAAGGGGGTGGCCAAGGTAGTGGCCGAAATGGAGGAGGGGAAGGCCAAGGTAGTAGTGAGAATGGAGGAGGAGAAACGAAGGAGAATGTTACATGGGGTAAAAATGGAATAACAACCCTCAACATTTTCTCCCCTTTCTCTTCTCTCCCTTTCTTCCCCGTTCTAGAGAGAAAGTTTTGGAAAGAAAAGAACCATTTTCTTTCTCTCCAATTCTCTCCCTTTATCTCCAATAACAACTCTCAAATAAGAGAAATTTAAATCTTTCTCTCCTTTTCTCCCCTTTTTCTTCTCTTCTCTCCAATTCTTTCCATCCAAACGAGGTGTAAAGGGGAGAAAGCATCTCTTAAAAGAAAATAATTATTCATGTCTTAGAGTCATTTTCAGCTTTATCAATTCTCTTATTTTCATGATAGTTTTAAAGAAATTTCTTCGTTCACGGATTTGTTGATGGATGGATCTATGAGATAATCAATTCAAGTCATGAATCAAGACTTTATTTGCCTTGATCATTTTGATGGATCAAATTTCACTCACTGGCAGGAAAAGTTTATGTTCTTATTAATTGCAATCAAATTGTCYTACACTTTGAGTGATGCTCTTGCACCAATTCTCAAAGACAAACTAGAAGATTGAGAAGAATGCAAACAACAATTGAAGGAGCAAAGAAAGACACAAGGAGGATTATTTCCTGTGTCGAGGCCATATTCTGAATGCATTATCAGACATAGTCTATAGTGCACATAGGACCATTGAATCAACAAAAGGAGTTATGTTTGGAATTGGATAACAAGTATCGCATTGAGGAGGCAAGTAATCACAAATTCTTAATTATTGGTAATTGTCTTGATTTTAAGATGTATAGAAAGTTCATTCTTAGTCAAGTTCATGTTTTGCACCTTATTATTAGAAACCTTAAAAATGCTAAAATTGTCTTGCATGAACCCTCCAAGTTAGTGCTATAATTGCGAAATTGCTTTCTCTTTGAATAGCTATAAAAGAAACTCAAACACCATCATGAATCATATGCATATTTAGGAAGACTCTCGGAAAAGAGAGGTTAAGGAACAAGAGGCAGAAAAGTTAAATATGGTTTATTTAGAATTTACAAAGAACGAGTAGGGCAACCTGAAGAGGAAGAAGTCTAATTCCAAGAGAAATCATTCAAAAAATAAAAAATACAAAAAGCCCAAAGAAAGTTGCTCTTACTGCAAGAAGTCCAATCATTTTGCCCGAGATTGCAGATATAAGATAAAAGATGAAAAAGCAAACAAAGATCAGGTCAATGTGTTTGCTAAAACTAATAATATATATTTTGTTATTGTTTAAA
>MEJB01000015.1:3002739-3045146 GCA_001752375.1 Rhazya stricta
TTTATGCCTTAGGATATGTTCAAAAGCCTTACACCTGTCTTCATCTACCTGATCCGACTCAATCATTAGAGCCTAGTGGTAATTGGCTATCGGCATGTCATGCTGGAAAGCTATCCTAGCCGATGGTATAGTGAGCTCTATTGGAAGGACTATGTCTTGCCCGTATGTCAGCTGATAAGGTGTGAATCTTGTAGCCATCTTAGGGAAATTTTTGTAAGCCCAAAGTACCTCCTGCAAAATTTTTTCAATACCTTATTGGTGGTTCTGCCTGCCTATTAGCATGTACATAGTAAGGAGTTGAGTGTTTAAGCTTGATTTTGAACTATTTGGCAAAGGCAACCATTTTATCCTCAGTAAAGATAGTTCCCTGATTGGCTTTGTGATAGATTCCCGGAATACAAAATAAAAAATGATCTGATGCTTGATAGAATTAATAACAGCTTCTTGAGTTACTTTTGTCATTGGCCGAACCTCCACCCACTTGGTAAAAAATTCTATCCTACCAAGATGAATGATTGCCCTTTGGAGGACGACGGGTGAATCTTGTCGATGCATCCATTGCCCAATCTCTAAACGACCACGGCTTGACTATGGGGTGAAGCTCCGCAATTGGGACACTAAAGAGGTGTTTGTGTTTCTGATAGGCTTCGCAACCTTTGTCATAGGCGTAACAATCTCCATGCCAATTTAAGGACCATCTGAGCTTTGGTCATGCCTGATGTGCTCCGCGCTATCCCTCATGATTTTTGGCCAACATTCTTGCTAGCTCTTGATTACTCAAACATCTCACAATCCCTCATGGCTCCTTTAAAAAAATCACCATCGACTACAAAGTAATTCAATGCTTTATGTTTGCGCTGCTTACTAACCTTGATTGAAGGGTTTTTCAAATAGGCTGTGATCTCGACCCTCTAATCAATCACGTCTTGGCTATTGATTTAGAGGATTAACTGATGGAGGCGAGTCGATACATCCTTTGGTAGTATGTCTTTGTACCCTCATGCATATTGAGCAAAATCGTGGCTTCCTAGTTCTCACCTCTAGGTAAGTGCATGAGCATAACAAYGGCAAACTACCTTAGTAAGGATTGAGCCTCCTGGTATAAGCCAATTAGGTTGGTGTTCGTACACCTGTACTCTCCTACTAACTGTCGAATAACTAGATGTGAATCTCCTATAATTTGCACGGCTAGGGATTTCATGGAAACTAGTAGTTGTAACCTAAGAATTAAAGTTATGTATTCTGCTTGGTACTGGAGCACCCTTTCTTCAATTTGAACATGAATCGTTTCTTGAGGTCTCCGGGGTTGATAACTGTAATGCCAGCCCCTTCTCATAGGCTGTTTAGGGATCCTTCGAATGTTAGCTTTTACGGTTTAATTTTAGTGTAATGTTATGCTTCTGTCCATGGATCACTCGTATCAATGTGAGGGTGTAAATTTGCTATATTCTACCCTTTAATAGCTCTTAAGGGCACATTAGCTAGAAGGCTACTAACTTTACTGCCCATCTCATCAAATGACCTTGCAAGACAAGCCCACTTAAGAGGAAACGTACCAAGTCTATTTTGAGAATCACATTGAATTCCACTAGCAATAGGTAATATTCTATCTTGGTACAAACATGGAAAAGTGAAAGGCATAATTTCTCAATTGTAGAATACCTACACTTTACACATTGACAGATCAATTGAGGTAGTATACGACTCTCTCAATTCCATCATCATTAGGCCTAGCCAATAAGCAAATCAACTGCTTGAATTTTCTGTAGCCGATACATAAAATTTCATTGACTTATCACTTCAAGGTAGGACTGGGATTGGAGATTTTGTGAAACTCCATTTGATCTGGTCAACAGCCTCTCATTGTTCTGCCTCGCATGTGAATGTTTAGCTGGTCAAAACTTTAGCAAGAGGAAAAAATCTGAGTTTCCCAACTAAATTTGTCAAAAACTGCATCAGAAAGTTAATTTTGCAGATTAAATTTTGAAGCTCTTTCTTGTTTCCTGGGGACTTACTTTTAATATCGACCTAGCTTTATTGGAATCCACATAAATTCCTTTCTGATGTACGATAAAATCTAGAAAATTTCCAGCCAATATACCAAAAGTGCACTATGTTGAATTCATCTTCAAGTTATGCAGGCGCATCCTGAGAAAAGATTGCTCCAAATCGGCTAGATGTTGCAAGAAAGCATTTGAGTTGACCACCAAGTCATTGATATAAACCCCTATGCTCTGATTGATCATATTGCAGAAATYATATTCATGGCTCTTTGGAATGTGGCCCTTACATTCTTTAATACGAATGACATCAACACCCATTCAAACAAGTCAAATGCTCTTGGATACATGAATGCAATTTTGGACACATCTTCCCAACAATAAATATTTGATTAGAGCCGGAGTAACCATCCACGAAGCTGAGAAATTTGTTTCCTGAGACTGAATCGACCAAAATATCCACCATGAGCATGGCGTATTCATCTTTAGGCATGGGTAAGTTCAAGTTTCTAAAGTCGATACATACCTGGAGTTGTCCATTTTTCTTTAYGACTAGCACGATGTTCGAGAACCACTCGGCATATTTGTGTATCCGAATGAATCCATAATGTAAGAGCCGTTCTACCTCTTCTTTAGCCTTTGGGAAAAGAGCTGGGTTGAATCTCTGGGCGGGTTGTTTGTGAGGTTTGAATCTCTCCTTGATCGACAAATGATGTTCAATCACCTCCGGTCCAAACCAGGCATTTCATGATAATCCCAAGCGAAGAAATCCCTGTATTGTTTAATCAATTCGACCAACTGCTTCTGCTGCTCTTCATCCAAAAGGGAACTCAAGCCGAGTTACTCTTGTTTCACCTTGATCGCCCAAATTAACTTCTATGAGAGGAGCCTGGGGCATAAACCCATCCTTCAGATTCCATTCCACTTTTAAGGCTTCATGGGTATGCTCTGGCTTTAGCAAATTGGCCATCTCTATTTGAATTTTATATAAGACTGAGTAGGCTTTCAACTTATCAAAGTTCTGGATGATTGCTCTTGTAAGAGAACGGCCTCATTCGTTTGTCCCTAATCGAATCTGTGTCCTACAAAAAACCTTAGAGAAGCATGACGGCTCAAACTCTGGAGAGTAAAGGAAGCCTCGCTCATCTGAATATTGATTGAGAGTGGATTGTGGTCGACAGGGACAACTTCCACCTGATCACCATCCCACAACATGAGCTGTTGATGTAAAGTGCATGGTACTCATTGATTAGCATGGATCCAATCTCGTCCTAGAAGTACTACATAGGCTAGTTTAGCCACTGCCACAAATAAAACAGCCTTGTCTTTGAGTTGACAGTGATACTTATGATTAACAACACCTTGGCTTGCGTAGGCCCTTTTGTAAAATTGGTCATCTGGATATCGGTGCTCATGAGATCAGCAATGCTTTMAGGTGGCATCAGGCATGATTTGTCTACAAATACTAGGCTGAATGGATGACCGTCCAGGCGAGCCTTGATTTATGAAGGTTTGAGGTGATACACCATTTCTTTTGTCGGTTTCGAGAAAATCATCCGCTGTTCGGCTAATAGGATGTCGACTACTGGAGTGACTAATTCCACCATAGCTTCTGCTATTAAGAGGATATCCCCAGGTATAGACCTCTAATGGTTGACATTTTTAAATTCGACAGGATGTAGGTTGACGACACTAATACCATAGACTACTTGCATCTCGACTGACTTTAAGTATTCTTCCAGAAATGACCTCTAATGAGCTCTTTATCTTTGTTTCCTTCTGTTTTTGGGGTCTTGGTTTGCCATAGAGTTTCGACGGGAGCTATCTCCTCTTGACTAGCCAGAACTTCCATTATCATGGTCTTATTCTTTGGATGGATTTTAGCTACATTCTTGTTTGGGAAAATCAATCTCATAAAAATAGATGTTTTGTCGTCTAAATGGACAAACTTGGACTAATCAGCTTCCTCTTGCAATGCTGGCTCCTGAAAAACTCATTCGGTTGATCCGCAATCGTAGGATCGGCTGATGGTAGACCTTGCCCTAGTGTATTTTTTGGATGGTTGAAGCTCTTAATCTGCCACTTTTTTGTAGTGCCCGCGACCTATATTTCACTAGCATCATGTAATACCCGAGATTTAGTTTTCGTTGTTTTTGAGCTTTATATATAATTATATAATTTATGTTCTAATCTACTAATTAGATTATATTTATGATTGTTAGTAAATTGATTAATTTCCAACGAAAGGACTTGGATGCTGTMACTTTCGATGTACCAATTAGAAATAAATAATTATTTCTTTAGTTTATTATTTGTTTTGCGTTAAGGTGTAAGTATATTTATTTAAAGGTTAAATTTTATTAGTTTAATTTAATCAAAATTTTTAGTTAATTAATTTAGGCTTGACCCCTTAGAATCCGTTCTCTTTTTATTCAAACCTAAAACTAGAATTAGGGTTTGGTTTTGGGCTAGAAGAATACTAATAGATTCTAATTTAATTGGGCCTAGTTGGTTAAGGAATAAGAATGGCCCATGGAAGAATTTTGGTTAAAATTAGTTTATAAAAAAAAAAAACTATTTAAAGATGAAGATTACTATTCATCTTCTTCCCATAGAAAACCCTCAACCTAAACCTCCTAACCCTAGCCGCCACCAACCACCGCCTCCTCCCTTTCCCTCTGTTCACCGTCGCTACCTCCTTCTCTTCTCTATTTCTTCTCCCTCTCTTTCCCTCTCTCTCTCTCTCCCTCTCATCGTCCGAAAGTTGCCATAGCTGCACCAAGATTAGATCTGCAACTGCTCGGAGAGGTGTGCCATGCGACGCTGCTCATTAACGTTCTGTTTCCTTGCTCACGAGCAGTGTTGCCATTTTCTGCGGATCTTCACTTGCTGCTCAGATCGAAGTCCATTGCCAGCCAGCTATTCCCCACCTATGTGAGCGTCATCGCACCTGCTTGCTAACTGTGCAGCTCGATGGTCCAACTAGTGACCAACAGTGCTGCCATGCTATTGAAGTTCGTTGCTCCTTGCCAAAAGCTCGATCCGACAAAGCACAAGGTTTCAATGCTGCTCAGCCAAGTCCAACCAGAAACAGCACACTATTCGATATTGTTTACCTGTAAAAGGAGGCACTCAAGCACCCAGGCGACTAGGCCACCAGGCACTGTGCGCCATCAGCTCGAACTAGTTGTCCGCACGCAGCACGTGTGCGACCAAGACAGCCGCTCGCATGCCTGGAGCGTATTTCGTTCTCGAGCATGATTGACGCCATTACATCTTAGACTCGATACCACAACTAAGGTTCGGGACTCAAGGTGAATCCTTAGTTTCTTCATTTAAATTAACCAAATGGTCTAGGTTTTGTATTATGCAATAATAATTAAGGAAAAATATGGAATATGTTTAATTGAAATTTAAGTTAGTACGATTAAGTAAAAGGAGGATATAATTCTGGAAATATGTTGGAATATAATTCAGGGTGAAATTTAGTGTTTGAATGATAAAATAATGTATATTGTGATTACAATTATTATTGTTATTTTAAGAACAAATTAGAAGTCATGAAATTAAATTGTACTATCAGTTGTTCGATTTTTATTGACATGAAAATTAATCTTGAGAAATTATTGGTTAAGGTCATCACAAGAAAGACGGTGAAGTTATTAACGGTAAACACCTATATTAAATGAATATGTTTGATTAAACAAGTCTCAAATGAATATTCTTTATATAATAATATTAGGATACTATGGCACATTGACGTTGTGGGCAACCAAGGCATCCCTTAGCAACTTAAAGTAAAACTCTACTAAGGATGACAAGTAAGTGAATCACCATATTCTCATTAATTGTGATGTGTATGTGTTGTTGTTAAAATTAGATTTCTCTTATGTGAAGTGAATGTGAATTCATAATTGATATTGAAGTATGTAAGTAAACTCCCTCATTTTCATTATTGTAGTGAATGTGTGTTATTATTATGATTGAATGTCAATGTAAATTGAATGTGAGTTTATGGTTTATATTAAGGTAAGTAAATTCGGACAAATTCATTTAGTTGTGATGTAAGTGTGTTGTTATTATAATTGAATCTTCTTGTGTGAATTGAATGTGAATTAATAATTGCTTTTATGTGTTATAATATGATATTATTTCCAATATGTGAATGTACTACTCATTGACATGTTAGACATTTTAAGTTTAGAGTTCATGTGGTCCATGATCATGAGCATGTAGTTTGCAGTAGTTGGACATTCTCTGGATGGACATAATCATACATTCAAGAAAGAAAATGTTTTAAAGAATGAAGTTTGGGAAAGTAAATGTTTTGAGGAATGAAGTTTTGGAAAGATGTGAATTTTGTGTTGAATGATTTTCAAACATAAAGAATTTTGAAAGGGGTGTAAAGCCTAGACCATGAAAGGTGCTAGTGCAAAATGGGGTGTGGGGGACCGGCGCACCAGATCCAGCCCTTTTGTAGGGTGGGGAATCCATGTATTATTCACCTTTATGAAGTAATGTTCAGGAAAAGTTAAAATAATGTTAATCGTTTTGCGGTTCTACGCGTAAAATGTGATCGAGTTCCACATAGTAATTGTCCACTATAGAGCTTAATGGCTAGGCATTACACCAAGTGAGCTCACGATTTTATGAAATGGAAATGTTTGGAAAGTTTTGATGAAAAGGAAATTTTTGGAAAGTTCTCATGATTTGAAAAGAAAGTTTCTCTGAAAGTTTTGTCAAAGTGAATTTTTGAACATCATAATATATAGTACATAATACACGGATTCTTCCGTGAAATTTACTTATTGAGCTTAGTAGCTCACCCCATATTCCCTTATTTTACATTTCACATGATGACTAGCCAGATGGTTGTGGAGATCGTACGCGGAGCAGGCTTTGATACCCAAGAGTCATTCATGTTAATTAAATTTTCTATTGATTTATGAAATTGTTGAATACTTAATATTTTATTCTTTTATTTTCAAAAGCTTCCACTRGATTTTAAATATATGAGTATTTAGTGGTGAATGATATTATTGGGGCTTGAAGTTACTTCATTATATCTAGAGTATTGAGAATATTTGGTCAGGAAATTTTCTAATTGTTTATAGGGTCGATATGTTGATATTACAGAAGAAACTTTCTTGAAATTATATAAATCCTTTTGTATTAAAATATTCAACTTTTATTTTCCCCAACTTTCACAATATACGTAATGGTAAATAGGTGACATTCCTCGGYTAAGATAATTTCTGATGTAGGGGTGTTACACATCATCTGATGGAAAAGTATCAGTATCTACCAATGATTCTTCAGTTTTCTTGTCTAAAAATTGAAATCATCCTTCCTGAATGGCCTTTTGAATGACATTACAGAACACCATGCAATAATTGGTACCAAAACTAAAAGTGTTGTGCCATTTACATCATAGTTTTCCTTTCAATTCCTCCAAGGGAGGAATTTTTTGCCCAGTAGAGAATTTAATCTGCTAATCGAAGACTTGGTCCATGTTAGATATGTTAAAGGAATAACTAGGCTGATCTCCTGACTTAGATTCCTCCTTTCCTCATACTGGTTTCAGCATAAGGCATGTATATGGCGTCCCTTTGATTTGTGCTGCTACCATAATTTCTGCTGGCTCCTCTTCTTCGAAATCGATTATATCATTGACAATCGCAATCGTTGTTTTCTCCCTGCTGAGTTTGGCATGCACGGAATTTTCTTTGTCCTTCATGAATTCCTCCGCTTGCATGGCATGGGAAAGTAATCTAGAAAGATCAGAAACTCCTAAAAATGAGCTTTTCCTTTAACTGGGGGTTCATTTGTCCATTTGCAATCCTAGCATCTTCAGTCTCTGGTAGTATAGTAGGGCACTTTCGCCTTATTCGCCTGAGCCTCTCCAAGAAGTCAGCAACATCTTCGTTAGGCTTTTGCTTGATAGCTAGTAAATTTGCTATTGATACCTCTAGCACTGGCCGAAAACACTTTTCATGAAAAGGTACTCCATTTCAGCCCAATTGTGTACCGATTGGAGGGTAAAATGGCGTATCAAGTAAAGGCTTCCCCATTAGGGATAATAAAAATAGGTGAAGCTTGTGCAGGCCACTAGTACTGAGTTCCCCAAACTGAGCCGTGAACTTCCAGTATGCACCGTTGTGGTTTTATCATYGCCTAAGGAGGTTGAGAACTCAAGTGCTTTCTAACCTTGGGGAAAGAAAGGCTGCACGATATATCCATTCTAGGTAGGGCTTTCTAGGGGATGAATCCAGATATTTTTGAATCAGAGCTTTGGATTTTTGCTCATCCTTCGCCGTAATAATATAAACTAGCCATTCGTTGCTAACGAAATTCAGGCCGAATTTCCTCCTCAAAGCATTGACGATTGCATTAACATCTATTGGTAGAGTCTGAGCTGGGAAATTTGCTAGCTGAAAATAAAATTTTGGGGCTGGTAATCTCCTAGTTTGGAAAACACAGTCAACCTAAGGGTATCTCTCCTGGTAAATCCTCTAGGGAGGTGGCCTCGCTCTTGTGCATATGAAGACTAATTTCCTCAAGTCTATGCTATGTACCGAGCAGGATTAGTCGAAGTCTATCCAGTAATATACTGGCTGCGGTATCCATTCCCCCAGCTGGGTGCTAGTAGAATTTCCCTGGAGAGCTGGGATAATTCGTAGTCTCTAGTGGGAAAAGGGTTCACCATTTCTGGGAAAGCTAAGGTGAATGATGGCTCCCCATGCTATCGCTATCCTTGAGAATAAGTTGGCTTAGAGGCTTACATGTGGTTCATTGACTATGAAGCAGTCCTTCATGGCATATAAATCAGCCTCTGTTGAAACTATGGCATAGGTTGTGCCCAAGAATAAAAAATTTCTAAATGTTCCGTGAAGGGGGCCACGACCCAAAAAGAAGGATACCCTTGTTGAGTAGAAGTGTAATATCCAAGCAATCCCTATTGTGCCAATCCTTGGATTTCATTATGCAAAATAGGTTTAAAATTAGTAGCAAATTGTTAGATTAGGTTTTGCATCAATTCACTTGTGCACTATTCCATGCTGAACTTAATTGTAACACCCCCAGATTAGGAACTGTCCTAAGCCGAGAATGTTACATCATTCCAATTGCAAATAATCAACTATCATTTAAAACTCAACATTTATTCAAAAATGAAAATCGCGGAAGCCTCAAGAATTTAAACCATTCAAAAAAATATAATTATCTTATTACATAAAATAAGTTTGAAACAAGTTCTCGTGTACCAAAGCTTGCCCAAAAGCGACCTCCTCGCCCCATCTGGTTACACATTATCTGAAAGGAAAAATAAGCGAAAGGAATGAGCTAAAAAGCCCAGTAAATAACCTCATGCATGAATGCATAAACATGTCTTACATGTCATGAAATTTTAAGATTTCGCCTTTTAAATGAAAAACTTTGCAAACATTCCCTTTTCAAAATTTCCTTATAAAACATCTTCTTCAAAATTCACTTACAGTAAAACTTTCTATTTTCTTTCATTCGTGAGCTTACTACAGTGTAACGCCTAGCCACTAAGCTTATAGTGGGCCATTCTTATTTAGAACCCGATTCTATTCCTACCGGTAGAACCGCAAAGCGGTTAATATTCCTTTTTCTAAAAAAAAAAAGTTTTCTTTCCATACTTTCACCTCCAAGGAGGTGAACATTCCATTCTTATCTACCCTCCAAGAGGGTAGGTTCGGGGCTCCGGTCCCCCATGCCCCATTTTTCACTCACATCTTTTGTGGCTAGGTTTACACTCCTTTCCGAAAACTTTAACATTTTAAAAACTTTAACATTTTCCTTTAAAATTTCATTTCCTAAACCATTCATCTTCTAAGTGTGTGAATGGCTCATGCCAAATGTGATRTAGAATTCTAATTACATGCTTATGACATGAAATGCATACAACYATATATAACACATCATTCGACAAACAATAGAAAATAYGAAACATGATAACATGTCATACGACATAAAAGTAATGCAGGATGTGAACACATGTAACATTCCACACAATTATACACATCAACATACAATCCCATGCACAACATATTAGAGCAACTAAAAGCGTTCAATTTCATTCATTCATAATGTTAATGAGATGGGAGGATTATTTACTCGAAATTCTTTATGTTAACGGGTCCTTACTTAACTTGTGAGGTGAACTCCTTCAACCGAATCTCAATGTAAAGCCTCGAAATGACCTAGTTGATTACAGAAAGAGGGTCTACGTAGTTCGATGTGTTTAATCTAAGAATGTCCTTTATAAATTTATAAATTCATATTTAGTTCTCATATTATCGAATATCAAGATTTTAAGGTTACAATTCAACTCCTTAGCTCGGGTATAAACCTAATCTATATTCTCCCATAAATTCACTTCAGGGCATAATTATGTATAAGTCATACAATTTCAATATTAAGTGTTAGCATTTTCACCTTAAAATTCACGATATCCAAATATTGCGGGAGCGGTATTAGATTCCTGGGCGTGCGCTCAAGCGACAAGCACAACAGCCCTGGGCGTCTGGGCATCGGGGCTCCTGGGCGTGGGCGCTGGGCGCTTGTTGGGCGCCTGGTACTGCTGAGTACTGGGCCTTGTTCTTGGCCAAACAAACTCACAGCTGGGTTTGGCCTTGCTGAGTACCGGGCCCTGTTCTTGGCCAAACAACTCAGTCGACCAGCCAATCTATTTCTGGAATGGTTGGATTCCTACTTCTCATATGGTGGGCAGTAGTGAAGGATGATGACTGGTTGCTGAATTCGGGCTGGAGAATGGGTGGAGATTGGCATGGAATGCTATCGACGGTGAGTGTCGGCGGTTCAACCTCGGAGTCGCTGGCTGAGGTCTAGGCAAGGGAAGAACTAGAAGGTGGAGACAGGATCAGGGTCACGAGGGTGGAACGGGCTGGTGGGTGAGAATAGAGGTAGCTGTGTGGCATGAGGAGCGACATGAAACGCGAGCAGAGGCGATTGTTTGGCATTGAGATCCCATTCGTCTGGGTACCAGCAATGGTGCTTCAGCAAACTGATTTGGTGACGGCTCGGCGGACGGGATCTTCTTTTGCTAGTCCCCATGGACTGAAGATGGCCTTGTGCTGTTCTGTGCTTGCTTCGATTGAGTCGAGCGGTGAGTGGTGCTATGAGTGGACCTTGAATATGCAGATGGAGAACTGGGCACCCCTCATTTCACTGACCGATAGACTGCCACAGGTTGCAATTGAGGAGAGTGAAGTTGTCGACGTGGGCGATTGGATTTGCACCSCCTAGCCGTGATCGGAGAATATGTAGGGAATGGTTGTGGAGATGTGGCATCATCAGAGGTTGAAGAAGACAACTCCATTACTTGTGGCGATGCTCTTCATCCCATTGCAGCGGTCAACAGACGTATAGTGGACTCGGCTTGGCCTATAGTGGCAGTCTGGTTTGGTAGAGTTGAGCAGTGGAGATGAAGCAGCGACTGTGACGGTATGATGGAAGGGGAAGTCATCTGTTCAATGAAGAAGAAGAAGAAGCGAAAAGATTCYAGGGTCTTTTTTTTAATATTTATATTTTGGACCGTAACCCAAAACCTTCGGGCCTTCCCACCCAAATCTAACCCAAAATTCGTAATTTAAATATGACAGGCTTCCTTTCGATAAAAAGCCTAATTTCTGATTAACAAATAAATAAGTCCACGAGTCGAGTCTTTAACCAAACGATAACTCTTATTCGACACGGATAATATTTCCATACTTATTAAATGTGTGATTTTAAAATATTAATCACATATAAAATTTTCAACTCTAGTTGGCAGACAAATTGACAAGATCAAAAAAAATTCATAAAAGTAAAATCCCGGGTGTTACATTAATGGCTGACAAGAAAATAGGAATCGACTACTCATCTAAAGGATTAGCCGATGTTGATGGATCTTGCAGCCTTGGTGTTGTTTCTTGTGGAACACCACTGCGCTTTAGAGTATGCCGAATGGCACTCACTGAACCATACTCTGGCATGTCTCATATGGACGTTTCACTTAACCAAAGATGGCTATTTTGATCTCTAGCCATGCTCTTTTGACTAGAGCGCAGTATCATGCACACTTAACAAGTCCCATTGGCCKTGCCRATTGTGTTGGTGTGCTAAGGATGCCTAGCCAAATTGGCTATCCTACTCATGGCGTGCTAAACTTTTCAATAYAAGGCCTGAGTTCCAACTAGYTAGCTGTATGATCGGCTCGTCAGATTCGTAGCAACCACTTTTTTTGAGTTGGGTTCTTGAGTTAGCTTTAGCGTGCCCTCACAAAGTGTGCAAGTCAACTATTTGACCAATTCTGTGTTTGTTTTGCTAGTTATAGTTGAGATGACAGCAGATTATGCTAAGCTAAATAAGCAAACAAACTGGATAGTTGTACAAGCTAAGCTAAAGGAGAATAACTACTAGCCGAAAATAAAACAGATTGCAGCTAAACTAGATATGCTAAGATAAAAGCATGAAAACCAGTAAGAAAAGCAGTAAGTAATGTAAATACAAAACAAGACAGTAGGTTATGCTAAATAGTAGCAACTGGGAATAATATTAGAGAAGGTTGACAAGTTGAGCAAGCTAAACATTTACACTAAAAGCGTAATAAATAATACAGTTTAAGAACTATAGCAAAACACATAAGTGCACATAAAGCATAAAAAATTGCAAAAGAAAATCAAAATGGCTAAGCAAGAATGTAAACGAAGTCGAATAAATAAAGTAATTTAAAGAAATTATACTAAAGAAATCTATAAGAAAGCATATTAAGCAAAGCTATAAAGAAAACTAGATAAATAAAGCAATTTAAAGACACTATGAAAGCTATAAGAAAGCATGTTAAAAGATCAAAGCAACTGAAGAAATGAGGAGTAACATCATTAATATGTATGGAACATAACGACACCTAGATGCATGTCTAGAAAGCTAAAAATAAGCAGGAAATTACCTACGTAAAGCTAGCTAAAAATTACTAAACAATAACTTAAAGATAAGCAAAAACATAAAAATTAAGATAATATGCTTGAATTTTGAATTCATGGAGGTATTCTTATCTTCTTTCATCTTCTCGTATTTATACTTGACTGAGATGCTCTTGCTGGCTTGGGACCGAAGAAAGCCGAGACAATTAACATTTTTCTCCTTTTGCGTGTCCTTCTCGGCCCATGTCCCCCTTTCTCGGCTATGTGGCAGCACATTTCTCAGTTTCTTCAGTTAGATGGTTCTATCTTGCTCAGCTAATAGCTGATCCATCCATCACCTCTATCATCTCGACCTTTCTTCTTTGCTCGATGGCTAATCCTTAGTTTTGCTTGTTTCTTGAGCTTTTATCTGTCTTGGTTCTTAGCCATACAACTCCAGGAGCCTATTTTGTTGCGTCAGTCGATGCTCTTCCTTTAGCCGTTTATATTGGCTACTTTTTATTACACCTCATAAAATCTAGTAATATTATAACTAAAATATATTAAATATAATTTGAACACATACTATTTTTCTTGTAGAAGAAAAAGGAAGATTTTAATTTACTTCAAAGATTTTTTAGCTAATTGCTATCATCTTCTTCACCCTTGGATGTCACAATACATACCCACCATTGATGATTTTCTTATTGACTCTTAATGGATCCATGGAACTGGCTTGCCCTGGCAGTGCTATACCCTAGAAGTGGCTACCAAGATTGGCCAAAGCATTCTAATTGCATTAAGCTCTAATTATGAAAGAAGAGGGACATAAATGTAGACAATTTTATTTTTATTTGCATGTAGAGCTTGATATCACCCAACCTCTCAAGCAGTTTGTATAGCTAAATGTTCTAGACATGAGGATAACAGTAGCAGGTGTTATATATGAGAGACTTCCTCAACTTTATTTTGCTTGCGGCCTTATAGGACATTGTTTTTGGCAATGTCCTATAAACTATAATCCTAATGGTCCTAGATCCTTACCCTATAGACCTTGGCACAGTGGGGTTGATAGGATAAGCAAGTGGAATATCTTGGTTTTCCACGTTTCCATCCATTTAACTAATTTCTTCTGCTTTCTTGGCTCTCCTCTCCTTGGTGTTTTTGCTACAAGTTCGTTCAATCTTAGGATCATATGATAGTGCTGACACCATATTTTAGCCGTCCAAAATGGTTAAAATAGTTACGCAGCTAATGGCCTTGTAGATATGTCAGTCCTTAAGTTTTCAACTGATCACAGAGATAATAGACTAGAAAAAGAATAGGGGCTTCATCAGTAGATGACTTGTTGGTTGGGTGAGGCTGAAAGCAAGATCAGATATGCTAAGACTAAGTTTGAGCCGACCCAAATGGCTAAAAATACATTTAGCTGATAATAATGCCACATTGTTCTTCCAAGTTTTGGAGGTCGGCTGATCATTCAAGCAGCCAAAAAGAAAAGAAGATATTGCTTCATCAACCAAGCACTAGCGAATGAGTTTCAATAGAATTCCATGCCGATATTCTTGGAGAGATTAGTTTAGACAGCTAATAGATCAAAGTAATGAAAGTTATATTGATACCAAAGTTCAAATGACCGCAGGCCAGATTACTATCAGCTATCACTCTATTGGCCAAAATAAGTCGCTATTGGCTGAGACTAGTTACAAGACTAAAAGTAAATTTGATCGAGTCAACCCATGATCTCTCTTGTACCACCTCATGATCTCTCCCCCAAAACCCCATGATCCCTCTTATACCACCTATGATCTCTCCCCCAAAACCCCATGATTTCACTTGCACAAACCTATGATCTTTGAGGAGCATTATCTTAGGGTAGGTAGTGGTTGAACATTCTAGAGGACTTGGATATATGTATAAATTGAGAAGAATGAGATGTTTTTCTTCAAAACAACATTAAATTTATCAATMTAAATAATCTTATATCTTATTCARTGGCTTGTTTATAGCTTTCATTATAGTTTTTTTTATAGCTTTATTACTACTTTATTTACAGCTTTCATATAATTCTACTTTACTTTTTATAAGATTAAGGATATTACCTTTATAGTTTGATGCTTGGCCTAGTGACCAAAAATATTCTTGCTATTTTTTTTCCCCTATAAACCCTTGTTTTACAATCTAGCTAGAGGCTTTCTGGAGTACTTCAAGAACCTAGCTTTACTAGAAGAACTTACATATTTGGTGTCGACTAGCTTTGTGTGCCGAATTATAAACTTATTGTTAACTCAGTGAAGTCAATTGTCAACATCCTTAGCATACCCGTTAKCTAGCCAGCCGACAACATCCTGAGCTGATCCCTCAGCAAGAACAATTTTCTGAGTCAACAGATAGTATTCAATAGGATGATAACAACACATACACCAATAGAAGCAACAATAAAGCAAAATAAAACAGTCGAATTAAAGTCAAAACTACGTAAATTGATATTAAGAAAAGGGTAAACAATGTCAGTTGCTCTTGAACTTTAGGATTTTTCAGTTTTTGTCCTTAAACTTCAAACCATGCCCTCGAACCTCTGCTAAATCTTTCCTTATTCTTTTTCTCTTCCAAACTAGAATAGCAATCAGCCATATGAATCCATAGCTAAAGGAGAAGCTTATCCTAAAGGAGTTTTGGACTTGTCTAGGCTACTTGCCCATGCAATCCGTGCAGAATAGTTCATCAAAGACAAAGAGAAATTTTAAGAAGCCAAGTTTAGCAGAGGCCAAAACCATGATTTCAGTCATTAATGACATAGCCGATTCAAAGGAAGATGATCCAGCCGAAATCATGGTAGTCGAGTTACTGAAGGGGTCACCATACACTTGCCCCATGCTGAGACTTGTGCGGGGGAAGGGGAAGCCAAGCCAAGAGACAGTCAAGTTATTCTTTTGACATATCAAAAGCCAATTAGGTCTTTGATCAGCTGCTTGAAGAAAGCAGATTAAGCTCTCRACTGGCCAAATGATTCATTCGTTCAAAGAATTAAAAGGAAAAAGGTACTGCAAATGGGATAACTCATTTAGTCACAATACTAATGATTGTGTGGTATTTAGGAACATTATTCAAAGGGCCATCTAGTAAGGGCATTTTTCATTTTTCAAACAAAATATCCCAGGATTCATTAGTAGAAATGGACTATTTCTTAGCAGTCGATGCCAACATGATGATAGCTATTCATACGGCTATAAAGCTGCAGTGGCATGTGTAGACATCCCAAGGAAATGGTAAATGAGTGCTTATCCACCAATACCACAGAAGCACTATAGCAATTGACGATCTCGTCAAGTGCAAGCACCTCATCATTTGTCCGGCTGGATGGTAAGCATTCCTTATTTGAAAGATTAACTTTGGGTAGGGATAGAAGTACAGCTAAGTTTCATTTGAAGGAGAAAATAATGATAGTAGAAACCCCAGCTATCCAAAGACTGCCAATCCATTTCCGTTCACTATATTTGATTAGGACCCAGAAAAAAAAAATAGAGAACAAAGATAAAGGGCTCACCAAAGAGCATTGCTCTAGGAGAATCTAAGGTCATTTGAGAAAGAGACAGATTAGGGGATCAATGTCGTCTATCTATTACCAATTGAATTTAACAACACAAATTGGTAGAGTTCCTTAACAGGAGATGTCCTATCAACCGAGGAAAGAATGATTGAGTTGGTCATGCCTGCAACCGACTTCTCATCAATCGAGCTGTAGATGTCTTTTTCTAGGCCAACCAATAAAAAGGTGAATAATCCAAAACCTCTAAATATTAGGGTTCATCTGGATGACTATTCACTTAGCCTAATCTTGTTGATAGAAGAGCCATTCTCAATGTCATCCCTTCTCCACACTGAAACCTTTAAGTAAGACATCAATTGATCTCATGAATACTGATATTCAAATGACTAACTTTACAAGGGAGTCCATCCAAATCGAGAGAGTTCTTTTATGAGCATCATAGTCGGCTAAAAAACTAGTACAACCGTTTTCTTTTMGGGTGAGATTAAGTTCGTGCCAACCAATGCATCCCTTCCACCATTAACCTCCAGCTCATTCTATGGGATGTTGACCAGATGGAGGTCATCCTAGCCAATCCGCCTCCAATTTCGATTGATATCCATATCACGGAAGTTATCCTCTGTTCCCTAGAGTTCCAGTCGTCCCACTTTGCTAAGCTGTCATTAGGCCATGAACTCAACTGAGGGCAAGAGAACTAACTCGACAGAACCCAAGATGGAAAAATATCCTAGCCAAGAAGGATATACACTCAAGAGTTAGGATAAATTGAAAGCCTGCTCGACTGTCTACAAAATCTAAATAGAAATGGTTAATTTAAAGAAATTAGAGATGCATTAGAGGTCCTTGGACCTGAGCGAAATCTCAAGCTGGCACCCGACTTTATACCTTAAGATCCTCTTATAGACATTAACTTGGGATATCATGAAGAAACCAGACTCACTCGGCTCAGCACCTTTGGATGAGGAGCGGCCAAAACATCTGGTTGAGTTAATCAAGCGCTATAGAGATTATTTTGCCTTGGATTTCCATGAAATGCCAAGCTTGGATTRAAGAGTGGTGGAGCATCAACTACCTATCATAGAGGGATACAAACCTCATAAATAGCCAACCAGAAGRTTCAACCCAGCACTTTTCCTGGAAGTCAAGGAGAAGGTTGAGMGACTTCAGTCAGATGACTGTATGCCGAGTGAATATCAAATATTGGACACGTCATTAAAAAAAACGGACAAGTCGGGTATGTATTGACTTCAGAAATCTAAATTTAGCCACACCCAAAGAAAAGTATGCTATACCTACAGTAGATATGCTTGTCAACTCAGCTRCAGRAAACAAATTTCTCARTTTATAGATGGGTGCTCTAGCTATAAACAAATTTTTATAGCTGAAGATGATGTCGACAAAACGGTTTTCAGGTGCCCAATGGTCATGCTATTTAGGTTAAAGAATGTTGCGAAAACTTTCCAAAGGGAAATAAACGTGATTTCCCATGATTTAATAGGCCAAAGCATGGAAGTGTACTTTGATGACTTAGTCGTTAAATCGACCACTTTTACCTGACATCTTGACTATTTGGAATCTTTCTTGACGATGTGCTAGCATAACATGAAGATGAATGCTACGAAGTGCGATTCAGGGTATTAGCTGAACATTTCCTTGATTTTTGGTACAACAATGGGGAATTGAAGTCGATACCGATAAGCCTCAGGCAATTTTGGAGGCCAGACCCCTAAGCAACAAAAAAGAATTAGAAAGCTTAATCGGCAGGATCAACTTTTTAAGAAGATTCTTCGAGATCTTGGTTGGGAAACTCAAAGCATTCTCATCTTTGCTAAAGTTGCGGCCAACCAAAAGCTTTACATGGGGGGCAAAACATCAAGAGGCCTTTGAACAAATCAAAGGAGCTTTGCCAAACCCTGAGATTTAGCTACACCTCAGAGGGACAAGCCAATGAGGCTGTATGTATCCACTGTTGAGACTTCAATTGACTCGCTATTGGCAAAAAATAATGATGAGAGAATCGAGAGGGTCGTCTACTTCCTCAGTCATAGTATAAATGATGCAGAATCTAAATATTCTACCATTCAGAAATTATGCCTCTCACTTTTTCATGCTTGCACCAAGTTAAATTACTACCTCTTGCCAATAGAAGTAAATGTCATTTGCAAGGTAGACCTGTCCATTTCCTCTTGAATTGTCTAGTCTTACAAAGATGATTGACAAGGTGGACTATGAAGTTAGATGCCTTCTAACTGAAATATGTTCCCCTTTAAGCCTTGAAAGGTTAGGCGAATAGCCAATTTCCTAGCAGAAATCCATGCCTTAAAGCCGTTGATCCCTGGGTAGGGGCCCAAAGTTTTCTAGAAGTGAAACCATTGAAGCTGACCTTGATGGTTCTAGAACTAGCTGGGGGCAGGAGTTGGCATCACAATCACTAGTCTCAAGGGTAGTTTCATATTCGAGCTAGAAAAACGAGGGTCCAATAATCAAGCAGAATCAAGATCTTGATCCTTGACCTTCACTTCCTTTTGTCATTGAAAGTACAAACTATTCAAGTAATGGAAGACTCTTAGGTGGTTATTCGGCAATTAGTAGGAGAATACAAGTGTAGAAATTCCAACTTGATCAGCTTGTACCAGAAGACACAAGCCTTACTAAGGAAATTTGCCAATGTAATACTTGTCATCTGCCAAGAAACCAAGGGACAAATGATTTAGCTCAATATGCATCGGTGTACAAGGACATATCACCAAATGCTTCATCAACATTTTTCCATCGCAACTTAGCCCATTGGAGGATTGAAATTATCAACTACCTAAAGAATTCGTGCGCTAAGGTTAGTAAGCAACTCAGGCACAAAAATATTAAATTATTTAGAGGTTGTTATTGACTTGTTTATAAGAAGCCAGGAAGGCTTACTTTTAAGATGCCTAGGCAAGGAAGAATCAGCTCGGGCCAGCGACAGACTGCAATTCTAAGCCTCCAAGAAGGCTATACGATAAGTACAGGCGTAGGTGTTTTGTTTCCGCAAATCTTGTTGATTCTTCTCAGCAACAAAATGGGCACTTAGCTTCTATCCCCAGCAGAAAGGATAGACAGCTCATTTAGTTTGGCCACGACATTCCATTGAAGCGTGTGACTAACTTCCACTGTATAAAGAAAACTTGTCAGCCAAGCCTGCCACCGAACACTTGACTTTCAGCTCAGCCTAGAAGGTAGGGTTAGAAGATTGAGCCACCAGGCTAAGGGCCTTCTGCAGTTCCCCATAAGTGTCCTCACCCATGGACATTTTCCCTATAAAGATGGTTTCTAGGAAACCTAAGGCCTTTGACAGTTTGGCATTGGTTGAAGAGAGGCCAGCAGATTAGAAGAACATCACAATATCTTCTCTAGCCACGACTGAGATGACAGAAGCAGGAGAGGGGGATATTGGAACTGCAAGATGGCTTCCTGGAGCTTAGCTGAACTCCCCTATTTCTCCTCCTTTTCATATAATTCAGCGAAAGGAACAGTGGAGGAAGCGGCTGAAGTAGACTTTTTTTTTCGTTGGTTTCTTCAAGAGAAAGGTAATTAGCTAACAAGYATCGAAGGACAATGCAAGAAGATAAAGCAAAATTACCTTTGGGCAAGTTGACACAACACCCGCATCTCTCAGCCATTTTGACTTTCTCATACCAGTCGAAGCAATCCAAGTCTGAGGAGTATTTTGGAAGGACCTGAAGTCAATCGGTTCGACCAACCCGCAAAAAATGAAAAAAAACTATGAGCTAAAGATGAGAAACTGATTGGTTCAGCCTAAATTAATCAAAAGCAACATGCTTGGTTAACCTCCCCAGCTCTTTTTTTTCTTTTTCGAAGAAGCTCTAGTATGTGGAGAAGCAGCCGACAGAGGAGAGGTGATTGGTGTGGCCAACCTCCTCTTTTTTGAAGTGGCCCTAGCAGTCGATTTTGCGATTGAAGGAGCAGAGGAAATAAAARGGGTGGAAGGAAGGCGGAGCTTTTTTAGAGTGTTTGACTAGGTTAACCAAAAAGAACATAATTTCCACCCAGTCCCACAAGGAGTCAAATTATGCATTTTTGAGAGGGAAGTAGCGAAAATCCTGCATAAAGAATTTTGTTAAGTTTTTCCCAAAAAACCAATTGTCCAGGACCTTATATCAGCATCAGTCAGCTTCGGACAATTGATAGGTGATATGTTAAGTTTGGGATCGACTGGGACGTCTTGCATCAAGCCAACTGCCTTGCACAGTGGTACAAATAGCACAGCTCAACTAAAATTTTGTTATAGCGAGCAGTTGGCCGGATCCCATTGAGCAATAGCCTGAAGTAGAGAATGCTGGCCCATATAGCCTTCGTTTCAGCATAATTAGAACCACCTAGGCACGGCCGCAGCCAATCACAACCCTCATCTTACCTGGAGTATGAGAAAAAGTCTATGGATTCCTTAGTAGAATACAGCCGTTTGAAGAATTCTCAACTTGACAATTGATTGACTGGCATTTCCCTTAGCCGATAGCTAGTGACTTCCTGGGCCAATCTTGTTGCCTCAGTTGGCAGACGACTGACCCCAAACTCTAGGACATATTAGTATAGCCACAACTACAAAACCAAGAATAATATAGCTATATTGTTGGCATTTTCACCCCTAGCTAGGGATTCCACCCAACCAATTCAACCTCCAATAGATCAAAGACAAAAGTGAGGCCAACGGTAGGGGCCGGTTGTTCATCACCAAGCTGATGTAATATTGGTAATCAACCATCCACCCCTAGAAGTTGAGCAAAGAAGATACTTGCACAACCAGAATAGCAAAAAACACAATGCTCATTGTAAGAAATAGCAGTCGAATTGGCCATTTCAGTCTCCACAAACTTGGCTTACCCAACAATATGCTTGCCAAAGTTTAGTCAAAATTCTTTTTTCCTATCGTCATGTACAGAGCCGGCACCTCAACTTCGATAACCTATAGGCTAAGAGTACTAGCAATGTTAAACAGAGTTTGGGAAAAGATGCACAGAAGGTAAGACGAATGCATTAATAGCCGATGACTAGAACGACATAATTGCCATCAAGATGCTCCAATTAAAATTCAACTGGAGAATAGTAGACAGCTCCTATTTCTTCCAAATAGACTCCACAGTTGCAAAGCCTAATGTCTCGAAGCTTGCGAGTCGACTCAGCCAATAGTGGAAGCTCTTTGGCCACTTGGCCGAAGTCCAGTCAGAATAGAGAAGAGGAAGGCTAGGCTAAAACCTCCAGCTTCAAGGAAGGAAAAGGCAATTTTAGAAATAGGTGGTCGAATAGTCAAACCAAAAATGAAGAACTCCTTGGACGAGTCATGAAAAATCAAAACTCGATTGTCGGTAAGTAGAGGTCGATCAGAAGCTTCACTACGAGATCTGCTATTGGAAGATATAATGTTTGAGGGAGAGCTGGAAGAAGCAACCAGAAACTTTTGTTAGGTAGCTTGAAAATGGCAAAAATTCGAAACGGGCAGGGTAGGTCAGAATTGGAACAAACCAATTACGAGATCCACCTATCATCGCCGGCATAACCATAAAAGATATCATTAAAAAAGCATGAGGCATTATTAAGATATTATAAAGTTGATGATTCCCACCAAGAATTTGATATTTGGGTCGTGCTAATTCCATATGAATCATTATTGACCATCACTCTAACAATGGCACCGAAGATGAAATATAGAGTCCCTATATCATTATGGTTAGTGGAGACAACCATCGGACCAGATTTGTCATAAAATTGAGATTCTTTCCTTTCCTTCCTTATTAGAGAGGGGCCCCTTAGGGAGTGGAGTGGGGCTTATTTATTGAAAAAAGGGGAGTGATGAAGGGGGGAAGGAAGAATGGAAAGGAGCTGGGGAAGGTACGAMAAGCCCTCACTTATTGATGTTCAGTCCTTTTCAACTCTCTCAAATGTATGAGCTCAATCCATTACGTTCTTCGATTTGTTCAAAAAAGAAACAAGAGACAACAAAACATCTTTAATTATGATTTAAAATGAACAATCTCAAATAGACCAAGATCAAATTTTGGGTCATATCTTGATGAACATGATCTGCTATAATCTCTTTGATCCCTTCATTTATGTGCCAAAATAGAAAGAGATTTGGTATGAAAGTAGGGAAAAGCATAAGTGAGAGCTTGAARAAGAAGAATTGAAAAGTTTGTTCTTTTTTGGCCTATTGTCATGCAGTTAGAAGCTGAAGGGATGGGATAGTTGTGAGTTTTGAAAAAGAGTTATTGTGATTTAGGTAAGCTAACCAAGTAATGGATAGGCAACTGTCCAAACTTGGCAGCTGATCGGATCAAGAGTCCTAAAAGCATAGAAGAGGCGAATAATGCCAAGCTTTGCCTAATCTAGCAGACTAGTGCAACAGATTAGGGGAAGGCTTCGGGGGGCATATGCCTAAAAATAGCCGATGTCAACAGCTAAGATAGGAGACCAAGAAAAAAGGAGTCAAAATGGCAGAGGAACCCAATCGGTAATGAAATCAGGACAGGAACGAATGATAGGATAGCCGATGACCAGGAGGAAAAATTTAGCTGAATGAGTAGAAACAATAGGAAACTAGGAGATCGGCTTTACAACTAGATAAGACCATAACCACCTGACCAAAGATCAAGGGCCACGCCGCCAGCCAGCAAAAAATGGTTGTACAGAGGAGTATAAATAAGAAGAGAAAAAATAGAGAGAGGAGGATCAATCAATTCAACAATCAAGCAATTATGTTTATTTTATCTATGTTTTCCGTTAAGTAGCTAGTTTTATGATCATCTTTCTAGTGTTAATTGATTTTATTAGCTTATTAAGATAGTCTTATAGTCTTTTTATGTAATGTTTATGAATCARAACACTTATTTGCTTTCTTAGATAATAAGCATTTCTAGCCTTAATAGCATAATCGGTTAGCTTATTCCATTTCTTTGCTTTCTTTACTACTTTCTTTACTTTTCTTTACAACTTTCTAGCTTATATAGGATTGTTGTGCTCAGTTCATCTTATTAACTGCATCATTTTCTCACTTAGCATAATCACTTATTTAGCTGAAGTTAACTAAGTTGCATCTATCTACTGTTTTGCATCCTTCAGCATAATCACTCCGCTAACTTCAAGTATCTTAGTTAGATCTTTCTACTATTTGACGTTTGTTTGCAGTTAACATTTGTTTGTCTTAGTTTGTTTGCTTCCTCATTGGCTAGAAGATTTCGCTCTGCTGTTTTCTTAGCCATATTAAACACACATTTAATAGTTTTTTCCTGGTTAGCATATTTCATTTGCACACTTTGTGAGGGCTTAYTAAAGCTAACTCAAGAACCCACATACAAAAAAAGGTAGCTACGGATCTAATGAACCGATTACATGGCTAGCTAATTGGAACTCAGGCCTTGTTGTGTTAAAAGGCTGAGTATGCCACAACTAGGATAGTAGAGTCGGCTAGGCAATTTTTGCACACCAACAAATAGAAACTTCACTACAAATTGAGTTGTAATTCCTTTTGTCTTCAATCGATCACWTTGCCTTTGCCAAAATGTCTTCTTAGAAGGCTTCSAACTTGTTCTTTAGAGTTCGATGATGAATTATGAAGGTTTTGAAAGCTAAATATCAGTTTACATCTTTCTAAAACACCCTCTTTTAATCCAACACGGATTAGAAAATCTTAAATCGCCCAAAATACCGAAAATATCCTAATTTTATGCCAAAAGGGGTCGAACTAGTGCTTTTCTTCAAACCTAGTCGGCACTGGTTTCTCTCTCAAGAAAAATCCCTTGAAGTTAGAAATTGCCCAATGCTAGTTTGAGGGTAAACCGGCATTGATTGGGCTTGATTTAACCCTAATAAGCAGGTTGTCAATGCTTTCTTGGACCTTTTTTCAATGAGTTTATTATGGACTTTTAATTAAACTTTTAGACATCCATTTACTTCAAATGAGGGTCTGTTATGATGCCATTGTCCATCTTTTATCCAAATTCATGCGTTTTGTAGGATTCTTTTTTCCCCAAAATTAACATAATTGTTCCTATAAAACAAAAATGGACTAATAATGACATATATTTACTCTTTAAATCACAAATACATCGACATTTATATCATTTTAACTCTAAGAGAATAATCAATAATGTTGATATAAAATCGATGCATCAAACTCCCCACAATTAGCTCATTACTTGTTGTCAAGTAACAAGAATACACAAGAAGAAAACTAAGCAAGATGACAAAGGACAAACCTATTCCTTAAATATTCCAACTACCTTTTACATCAATTAGTGCAAGAATCCAATCAACATGTCTTTGAACCTAAAGAATTTCATATCAACCTCAATCAATACATGGACAATGTATGTGTGATCATAGCCAACTCAAGTAACAAATGAATACTGATCCACTAATTGACAAAAATCATGAGTTATGGATAAAATTCATGTTACTATCCATAAGCTTACTTTTTATACTAATTATCCACTAATTTAGGCAATATAGATCAATGAAGATTAGGTAGGAGTTTTTAGCTTGTAATATTAGGCCAACATATTTAGCTACAACAAAAGTTTAAGGAAATATCAAGTCATGAGAGCTTATATGAATAAATGGTTCAAAATAAACACAATTCGCCCCCTTCATCCATTCAATCTTTTTCAATCCTAACATACCATTTGAATTAAACACTCTTTTTCTCGATTTCTCCTTTTCAAGTGAGTGCATTTTATGCTCTACATTTCTTTCTTTTTTTTAAAATACCATACAATTTACTCGTCTCAATTTGCTCCACGAAGTATCACCCTATAATCTATGGTTTCAACACTTTCATGAGAAATTGGACAATTGATATGGTTTACTCAAATAAAAGAAAATTGTAACACGTTTAGGGTTAAAATATTTTCRTTCGATAGGCTAGAGAAGCTCAAACTTATTAAAAAAGGCCTATTACTATCATTTATAAGTCAATCCATAAATACATATTTCTTTTACCTCGAAAGTAATCGAATAAGTTCTCTGATAGCTCAAGAAAAGTATCCAATAGTCATAACTCCGAAAGCAAGCTAAATTGTTTTATGTACAATAATGTGGCCATGTGTGCTCGGTAGTCAAATGTGTTGCATGAAAACTACTTATATCATGATCCTAAAATTTTTATTGTAAAAAGGTAACATGCTACTCGTGGTGAGCAATAAATCAACCTAAAACAACTAAATAGACTACTAATAAGACTACAAAACATAGAAAGCAAATAAAATAGGTGAACTTTCCCAAACCTGAGCTTAACATTGTCCTTAATGATGAAGATATAACAGTAAAAAGACACGTAAAGAGGATAATACTTCCCTGAATAAAGTGCAGAGGGCTTGGGCTGCCTCACAAGAAGCTCCTTCTTTGTTGTCTTAAGCTAGACATCCAATAAATTGCTTAAGGAGATTTCTTCAGTTGAGGTTTAGCCATTGTTACATTCTTTCTCTATATTTTCCGGGGTTTTTTCTTGTTTGGCTTAAATGGAGGCTTTGATTCAAAGTTTGTAGGCCCAACTTGAATTTCTCCACTTAGCTTGACTTTACAATTATCGCACTAATTTGGACTCTATCAATCATATTCCGAACTTCATATTAGATTTTGCTTCTGTTGGTCAATAATGTCATCCTTGTAACTTTGTCACATTTACTTCATCTTCAATTTTATATAGGACATGTAGTCTCAGAAGCTTATTGGGACAGGCCATAGGAAAGGGGAACTCTACATTTTTAATGAGTTGAAAGTACCAATTGGTACTAGTAGTAGTGTAGATTTGTCTTCTTTTTTATTAAGTCCTTCTTCTTCTAGTTTTTATTTATAACATTTTCGTCTTGGTCATGTGTCATCTTCTCATTTGATGTTTTTAGCATCCACAGGAGTTTTAGGAAATTTACAAGCACATGATCTGTTTGATTGTAGTGGATATAAACTTGCAAATTTTCAGCCTTGCCTTTTAATAAAAGTGTTTCTATTTCTTCTATTCCCACTAAAGGAGGGTCTAGATATGTTTCTTTTATTGATTATCATCATCGATATTGTCGGGCTTACTTAATGAAATATCGTTATGAATTTTTTGCCATATATACAACTTTTCGGGCTCTTGTCAAAACTCAATATTTTGCTCTTATCAAATGTTTTAGGTCAAATTTGGGTGGGCAATATACTTTTAATAAATTTTGTGAGTTGCCTGCATTAGATGGAACTACTCACCAAAATCGATGCTCCTGAATAAAATGGTATTGCTAAAAGGAAACATGGACATATTCAAGAAATTGCAAGTCTATCTTATTATTGGCTTCTATTCCGAATATGTTTTGGGGCGAGGCAGTTCTTACTATTGTAACCTTGATTAAAATATAATTCCATCTTCTCATATATCTGGTCTTTCTCCTTTTGAGAAATTATATGGTATGCTCCATATTATTCTTTCTTTGAAGTTTTTGGTTGTACTTGCTTCGTTCTTCTTCCTTATGTAGAACACGACAAATTGTCCTCTCAGTCTTCTATTTGTATCTTTCTTGGTTATGGTGTGGGTCAAAAGGGGTACCATTTTTTTATCCAATTAATCAAAAATTTTGTGTCTCATCATGTTGTTTCTCTTGAACATATATCTTTCTTCTATTCCATCTACTACTCATAACTTGCCAGGTCTGATCTTATTCATATTGATACTTTTTCGGAGGAGTTTGGTAGTTTGGAGTCTCAGGTTACTATACTTCAGATGCCCTTTCTGGTGTTCTTACTTTGTTACCTCATTGTTATACTCGATGAGTTCATACTACTCCTGTAGTTGCCGATGTCCCTAAGGCTCCCCCTCCTTCGGTTGTCCCTTCTCAAGCTCCGTCTAGGATTGCGGGTCAACCTCTATGTCAATTCACAAGTGTTCGTAAGTCCACTAAGTTACAGATTTAGCTTATTCTTGTTATTCTTCGTTCTTTACTTGATTTTTGTAGCATGTATTCATGGTCTCTCTGAGCCTATTTCCTATAAAGAGGYAATTTCTTGATCCGTGTTAGCAGCGAGCTATGGATGAGGAGCTTTCAGCTTTGTATAAGATAGGTACTTGGGATTTAGTTCCTCTATATCCTTGTACGAGTGTGGTTGGTTATCCTTAGCGTTATTAAATCGAAACTAATCCTAATGGATCTATTGAGTGATAYGAAGCTACATTGGTTGCAAAAGGGTACTCTCAAGAGTATGGTATAGATTATGAGCAGACTTTTGTTCCCGTTGCAAAAATTACTACTGTCTGTACTCTTATTGCAGTCATCTCAGTTCAAAAGTGGTTAATATCTAAACTCGATGTTAAAAATACCTTCTTGAATGTGGATCTTCAAGAAGAAGTTTATATGAAGCCCCCCTCATGGGTTACACATGGCTCTGGTTATGTTTGTGAACGCAAGAGGTCATTATATGCTCTCGAACGGACACCTTGTGCTTGGTTTGAGAAATTCTCTGATCTGATATGTTCATTTTGATTTTCTCCTAGTAATCATGATTCTCTTCTATTTGTTAAGTGCACTTCTGCAGGTCGTATCATTCTTCTCTATATGTTCATGACATGATTATTACCGGTGATGATGCTCATGGTATTTCAGTTTTGAAGGTTGAGTTAGCTAGACAGTTTGACATGAAGGATTTAGGTCCTTTATGATATTTTATGGGCATTGAGGTTGCCTACTCACCTAACGGTTATCTTTTTTTTTTTAAGTCCAAATATGTTGGAGACATTCTAGAGTGGGCTAGAATTACTRACAATAAAACTGTTGATACTCCTATTGAGGTTAATGGAAAAATTTCTTCTTCTAATGGTACRCGATTGCATATCCTACTTTATACCATAGTATTGTTGGAAGTTTGGTTTACCTTACTATTACTCATTTAGATGTTAGATATGTTGTACATGTTGTTGTTCAGTTTGTCGTTTCTCCCACTACTATTCATTGGATAGCTCTTATTCGTATTTGAAGGTATCTTCAAGATATAGTTCATCAAAATCTTCTGCTTTCATCCACATTTTTCTTGAAGCTGAGTGCTTATTCTGATGCTGATAATGAGACTGATTCCATAGAGCACACGTTTGTTACTGATTTATGTATCTTTTTCTGTGATTTTATTTTTGGAGGAGCAAGAAACAATCTATTGTTTCTCAATCTTCAATTGAAGTAGAATATCGTGCTATGTGCTTATTATYGAGGAGATTGTTTGGTTACATTGGTTACTTATAGATATGGGAGTATCTCTTTCTCGTTCCACTCCAATGTATCGTGACAATAAGAGTTCGATTCAAATTGCTCATAACTTAGTTCTTCATAAAAGAACCAAGCACGTTAAGATTGATTATCATCCCAAGTGTTATTATTTCAAGCCTGGCATCCGCACTTTTTTTTCCTTCCATCTTCTTCCAAAATTGTAAATTTATTCACTAAATCTCATTCCACTTTTCGTTTCCATTTTTATTTTTTAATTGACAAACTATCGATGATTGTTGTTGCTACATCGTGAGTTTGTGGGAGAATATTACGATATGAGAAAGTTATAGTAGGACTTAATTTATAGAGTTCGGTTAGAATTTTGTTTTTTTAGTTTTAATAGTATTTAAATAGTCTCCTTACATTACTACTGCGTATTGTATTATTATCATTAAAATTGAATAAAGTCGTAACCATTACATTAACACTTTTTAGATTTGGGGATTGCAGTGATGGCGTTTATCAAGCTTGCTCTGAATGCAGTAGAGCCACGCCATGCAACCAGTGGCCCAGCCGTCGCTTCCACGGGGGTAAACATTCGTGACACACTGCATGGATTACAATGCCAGGACAGCTGACAAAGCCGGTCGAAATTACTGTCCATGATGTAAGTGAAATCTCTTTCTCTATTACTTTCTTTGAATTGACTTTCAGTTTTCGAGTAAAGTCGTATTTGGAATCCCAATGGGAGGATATTTCCGTTTGATGTTCAACTGAAACACATTTCATTTTTTATTATAGTTTTGCATTGGCTTTTGCTCTCCCAAATATAGCAATCCCTCAAATAAACTGGACTAGCATCTCCCCAATATTTGTAGTTTGGTAGATTTCTGAAAAGTGGCCAGATGAATTGTTTGGTAAACATTGAATATATGATGAACTAAGTTCAGTTGTGCCATTTGTGGAAYAACTTTTTCAATTGCTTCTACAAGTCTGTATCAGGCATATAGCAWTTTAAAGTAAAATAGCAGAACTTTTTGCTTCGTAAGTTATGAGTTGTTAACCTTTTTTATCATTTATTTTTATTAAACTCCATCCATCAATTTTGCATTAGGAAGCTAGCTTCGATACCATTTATCTTTCTTGAATTTAATCATATTATTAGACTTTCCCAATGCGCAAGGCTTTAATCATATTGTTATCTTTCTTGGCATAAATTAAGCCGGTTGAGGCACATTCTTTCCAATACTTCATATTTGACAAGTACTACTTTACCAAATTATGAACAAAATATTCCTGCATTTTGAAGTTGGAATTAAATGGAACTAACTTAGACATGTAAGTGCCTTGCATCGACCCAAATGCAATTTTGTAAATTTACTTTCTTTAAACAAAAATGTATGAATTTTGATTAAAGCAAGAAAAAACATACATACAAGAATTGGAGTTGCAGACCAATGAGTTAATAAGCTTCCTTATTCTCAAGATTTCCTGGCGCAAGAAAAAGCATTCATACTGAAAAATCAGATGGGAAGCTCACTTCCTTGGACTAGTATATCTCCAAAAAACAAAGCCAACAAAAGAAAATATTACATGCCAAATCCCAAATGCTAAATGTACATGCGAAAATATCAAAACCTCCTTAACATAATTGTTCRTCTTTTTGCGCTAATTATAAAGACAACGGAAAGGAAAGCGCACCAAATAGTCACCTAAAAAGATCAGATTTGGTTCTCTCATCTTAGAAATACTTGCGAAGAGACAACAAAAACATAAGGGAGCTAGCAAAGTTACCAATCAAAATTGACAAAGAGAATATAATAGTGAAATAAAGAGTAACTAGTGATCAAGTGAAACAGGGGCCAGATATTGCCCTTGATGTCCATTCCAATCTGGTTTAAGTTTGGAGGAGGATTGAAAGAAAAAAAATGACGATTAATTATTTCTCAATATTAAAGGTAGTAAATTACATCGTAAATATCATAAACAGCGTGTGAGTTTTGTAAGTGTCACCATTTTTTAATATGCTATGATAAATGTTGTAACATACTCCTTCCAATTGGCTCTGGCAGCGTACCAGTTCCAGGAAGTCTATTGATATTCGAGCAAAGTCATCGTCAAAATATTYCCCATTAGTTCTTTAATAKATGATACTTCATATTATTTTCTTTAGCTAAACCAATTATGAGGACAGAATGGAGGATACTGCGTACACCATCACTTGACTTTCGTTCAGAATAAATGCTCTCYGGACATTATCAATAATAATTCCATTAAGCAATAAAAATGATTATAAATATTTATCACAACAAATCATTAATGACATACCAATCTTACCTACATGATATAGGAAGTTGTGGTATGCTTGGACATTTACAACAATTGATTGTTCTTGTGAATAATATACAATATCATCTTCGTTGTGCTTATCCAGGTAGCCACTTCCATTTGTATTTTTTTCTGAACAAATTACAATTATTTAAGGACATAGAAATTACTAGAATATTAAATTCAAACAAAATGTGAAATGCATGTTCMAACTTATCTTATGCACTCTTTCTTTCTTTCTTCAGCCATGATATATGATAGTCTTCTCCAAGACGCCCATTTCGATGAATGAATTCAAAGGCATGAGTAATACAACCAAGGGTGACACCTCATTTTATCTTGTCTCTTATAAACAACGTTGCATGGATTATGGAATTTTGGGACGCCTGTTAGTCATGCTAAATAACACGGAACATGCGTCTCTTGCGGCAGTTGCATAGCAACATCCTTCAAAAACATAATAAATGATATTAATAATCTATTAAACAATTAAAAACAACTTGTTTCTATTTACTTACCACGAGCTTTTTGATTCCACACTTGAAACAAGATTCATTTGCCCAAATGTGATACCTGCAATTCAAAATAGTAAATTACTAAACAAATAAATTACATTTTTGTGATAGTGGTGATCATACCTTCTGACAATAAACAAAAAATACAGACCAAAATGAGAGGTGTGAATTATACACCTAAGATGAGAAAAAGAAATTTGTTTTGTTAGCCTCATTTCACGAAAAGAAGAATTCACTAGGAAGATTTTTTAATGGAGACTTCCTGATTAGTAATTAGAAATATAGGTAAAAGGGGGTTATTCGCAGCTTTTGATTTTTTCTATAATTAGATCTTATGTCACCAAAGAAAATTACTATTTTCTTTGATTCCGAATAAACTAACTACTCAATTGCTACGAATAATTGGACTTAGTGCTCTATTTGGTTTGATTGAATTTTTGTTCAAAGGAAAGAAAATGTGGAGCTTGTATAATTCATTCATAATGCTTTTTAAAAGATTACGTGGTATGATTATGTCAAATATTCCTTCTGGCATAAATATTTAGTCGCTTGTGAATCTTTGGGTATTATTTTATTCAATGTTTGTTCAATTACTCTTTTACTCGGAAATGCAATGTAAACATTAGGTTCGACAATAATGATATCACCGAACATACCAAAACTAACCTTCACCCCACTAGTAGTAGGAGATGTAAGAATTACTACATAAAATAATTTTTTATTTAATTGATAATCATATAAAGCAGAAAATATTTTAACTATTTGCATCAAGCTCAAAATTCTTTCTATTTAATTACAACAAGCTCTTTGATTTCACCCCTGAAACAAGATTCATTTTCCCGAATGTGATAGCTGCAATTCAAAAGAATAAATTACTAAATAAATAAATTGCATTTTTGTGCTAGGGATGATCATGCCTTCTCACAATAAACAAAAATACAGACTGGGAAGAGAGATGAAAAAAAATGACAACAAATCATTTCTCATTATTAAAAGTGGTGAAAATGTCACAAATTTCATCATGAGTTTCGTAAGCATTCCTCATTTTGGAAACACCGTCATAAATATCCTAAAAAAGTCCTCCCAGTAAGCTCCAACGGGGTACCACAAATCACCACGAAGACTATAAATATTCAAGTATAGCTGCATTGGCCAAATAATATTCCTATTTATTTATTTGTTATATATTTTTTCATACCATTTACTTTACCTGAACCAATTATGAATTCAAAATGGGGGATGCATCGTATATCATCTCCAGTCTTCAGACCAGTATAAATACCCTACAAGATAATATCAATATTAATTTCATTAAAAAATAAAAAATGACTATATATATTTATTGCAACGAATAATTAATAAGTTACCACCCTTGCCTTTATGATATACTAAGTTGTGGTATGCTTGGACGTCTGCGACAATCGGTTTTTCTCGCAAACGATATAAACTATTTTTTTTCATCTCGTTTATCAAAGTGGCAATAATCCTAGATGTAATTTTTTTCTGAAGAGATAAGAATTATTTAAAAACGTAGAAATTATTAAATATAAACAATACGTGAAGTGCATATTTAAACTTATCTCCTATATTGTTATGCAATATGGATAGTCTTCTTCAAGACACAACCCATTTTGACGAATGAATGCCAAGACGTTAGTAATACCACTAGGGTAATACCCCACATTATCTCGTCTCTTATATTTTGTATAGTTAAAAACATTGGGCAACTGTTTTGGAACGTCAATGATTCATGGAAAATAACGCGGAATATGCATCTGTTGCAGCAATTACTTAGCAACGTCCTTCAAAAACTAAAAATGAAATAATAAGTAATATATTAAATACTTAACAATAAATTATTTTCTACCGCAAAGTCCTTGATTCCATACCTGAAACAAGATTCATTTGTCTAAATGTGACACCTCAATTAAAACAATAAATGAATATATAAGTAAATTACATTTTTGTACTAGGGTGACCTTCTCATTATTAAAAGACTGGGAAGAGAGGTGGAAACAATATGTTGACAAATAATTTATCATTATTAAAAGCATCATAAATGTCATAAACTGCATCGTAATTTACGTAAGCATCGCCATTTGGGACACACATGCACAAATTTTATAAAAGAGTCCTCCTTATAGACTCCGGCGGGATACCATAAACCGTACGGGAAATATGTCAATATTCGAGTATAGCCGCATTGGCCCCATAGTGTAACGACTTGAATTTTTACAAGGATATTTAGAAACTGGGTTGGATAATTAGAGTATCTATAATAGTTAGATAATTATTTAGTTATGATTAGTCTAAATAGGGAATTAGATTAGATTAGACAATAATAAATCCAATCATTTTCTTGACTAAACTGAAAATTTTAATTTTGAACTTTACCAAACCTTTGGACAGAAAATTTCTCATTTATTCCTTGAGCTTGACAAATTAGGTAGCCAATTTTGAATTCTTGCATGGTCTTGCATGAATTTTTGTTTTATTTCCTTTGATTAGATTCCATCAACTTTTGTAACAACAAAAGAGCATGCAAAGTTTTGTCTTTAAGCTTTGAATTTGAAATCTCATTCTTACAATTTCATTCTCTTGGTTGATTCCTCCATTTCTTTAGGTTTGCATGGCACTTTATTTTCTTGCACTCACTAGAATCCATACTTGCATGCATGAAATCCAATTGGGTCCTAAGGTTATTAGAAATTCTTTTTATTTCAATCTTGTTCAATTAAAGAGCTTCTTGAAGAAGCCTATAACAATTCTTATCTCATAAGCCTTCTTAATTCCTTTTTCTTGAACGAAAATTATTTTTTTCTCAAAGTAATTCACTCATCCTTTCTATTTATACTCCCTAACCGGCTACCATTCCCTCTTTCCCTTAGCAAAACTTAGACTCGCTTCACTTACTCTCTCTCCCTCTCTCTCTTGACACCACCTTACACCACGCTATCTCCACCGGCTGCCTCCTTGCTCTGCCACCTCTTCAGAAACTCCTAGGTCTTCACTAAGGTAAAGTTTCTACTTTTTTTATGCTCCATTCTCTTCCTTATTCTTACTGCCTTGACCGAATTACCATTTCCCTTCTTCCATCCTTGTTCCAACCTTGGATATTTTGCAAGAATATCCTCAAGAATTTTTCCTTTCTCTTTCAAGGTTCGCAATCATCACTCTTTGGTACAATAGCATGTTTTTTAGATAATTTACAGCCTGATATTATATGAGGATTATACATGATTGAATGATGTTTGTGCTAGCCAATTTGAAGAGTATTTGTGGTCATGAATTGTTTGCTTTTGGCATTTAAGCATGCTATTATAGTGGCTTTTATGGCGTCTAGAATGTCGACTAATTTGATTTCACATAAGTTCGTAAATTAGTGTGATTGGCATTGATGATATAGCTCTATGATTAGTAAAGATTAAGAAAGATAAAAAATACATGTTGCTGGAAATTTTGGTGTCATCTTGTTATTGCCCTGTTTTTGGCTAGAGATTTCTTTATAAATGAATTATAGAAACTTGATTTGAATTACACTAAATGCTAGCATTGGTTCTTAGGATTAAAACAAGGTATAGATCAAGAGCATTGCTTTCATAAACCATAAGATATGGACTTTGCAAAGTCACTGGACATTATACCCGAACATAAATTTTGCCGACTATTTTGGATCAATTTTGACTTAATCGTGTGCTAAAATTCGGATTGTGATATATGGTAGGAAATATTATACTTCACTAGGAACATTTTAAGACCAATTTCACTCAGTTTGGATTTGTCAGATTAGCATGGACCCTGTCAGATTAGCTTTTCCCTGTCACAACCCGATTATTTGTAATATAATATGATATTTAACCATACTTCTGTAGGTACTGAGCTTTATATGTTGAAATATGTTTTTTCTTAGAATAAAATAAGACCAAATTTGTTATATATTCCCTAGAATACACTAAGATATGAACTGAAAATGTAACATGGGTATATTGTAGACAAATTGCATTTAGACTCAATGTTTTGACCTTGTTGTGTTGTAAACCTAAGCTCAAATAGATTTCTGCATATGGTTAGAAAGTCCTGAGTCTTATGATCATTTTCCTACCAATTTAATGCATCGATTCCATTCATAACTCGAATTTTGATTAAAACATTCAATACTGCCAGTTTTGGGCAGTTTAAGCCCTTGACCATTTTTGTCGTTGTTTCTACACTATGAATGACTTCATATATTTTAGAAAGTTGTAGAGATATTTCTTTGTAACATTAGGACCTCTTGGTTACTGAAATCATCTTGATTCATAATCTAAAACTCAKATTTATGATTGATTTTGTTTGCATCTATGGTTAAGTCRAAGAATTGCGATAATGAATTCATTAGGAATTTGTTTAGTGTTTGTTTGAGAGCTACCCATATTTTAAAATATTAGATTATGTGATCTTAATTTTGACTATTTGAGGGTACTGTATTACTTGAATTAGGTCCCAAGCTATAATTAGAAATCATGCTCATAAGGTGAGTCCCCTTAAAATCGTTTCTCAGAGAAATATCTCTATGAATTATTTTTGAACTGTTTTTCGAATGCTCTCTATGAATTATTATTTTATCATATATTTAAAGAAAGATATCTTGTTTTCAAAAAAAAAAAAAAAAATCTGTTTTACTTGCATCTTGCATGATTTGTCTTATGAAAAGAGCATGAAAAAGAGAGCATGCTTGATTTAATATGGACAACAACTTATGACTTTTACAACTAAATTTTATTGCTGCTCTCGTGAAAGGGATTTAATTACACACTTGACATGGTTTTAACAACAGCAATTGTACGGCTTTTGTAAGCTAAAATTTGATTGTTGCCCATGAAATATATATTCCTGAAAATACATTGAGTATGAGACCCAATTGTGATTGGAATTGTGTTTGTAATGGAGCACTCCATTGTAAACCCTAAATCCGGTGGGTAAAATACTGTGCTTGGCTGGTCCCCAGTATGAGGACCTCTTGAGTTGTCTGCATGATAGTATTAGAGGTCAGCCACCCCTGGGCAAAAGTCGATGGTACTGTCTATGTCGGACTGGAAATGTACCGAGTGGAAGGTCGCGCCCTATACACCCATGACTCAATATGGATACTCATATACTTGGTTACGAGGTTTAACCCGGGGGCGACTGACTATGTATTGCCCTGCTAGCTGGTACAATTCTTTTTGTAAGAGGTGATAAGGCTAAAATCGCATGCGTACTTACGAGGTGAGGCTGGTAATATCGATGTCATTTGAGTTTAAGTAGCAGTTTGTGAATTGAATTGCTAATTTTGTAAGTTGACGAATTTTCATTATAGCAATCTTATTCACCGTTGACATGTTTATAAAGTACAGTTTTATCGAAACGTGCTTTTGATTTTCAATATTCATTATAACGACTTTGACATGTTTTATTACAGTTCTTTGAAAGCTTACTTTTATTGAAAAGTGTGTTTATCATCACTTGAACTTTTTTCACTTGTGATACCTGTTAAGTGTTTTACTTGAAAATCCGCTCTCATTTTCAACTCACATTGAACATGTGCGAGASTCACTGAGTTTTGCTCATAATTTTTCTCAAGTTTTAGTGACCGACACTAATTCGTAGCGCATCAAGATGTGAATTGATATAGCTATTTGTGGTGTTAATCTCTTATGAAGTGTTCTGTTAATGTTCTATCTTGGAGTTTGGTAATAGACTAGTTTTATTTGCATTTTATTTGGGGATATTGGATCCCTAGAGACTGTTATATGACTCATATATTATTGTAAATTATGCTTATGCTTTAGTTTTTAAGTTTCATATGTCTATATTTGAAGATTAGTTATCGACTGTCAAGAGACAGACAACGACTCATATCATTCCCAGTCCTACCTATGGGCGACACGTCACCACACAGCTTCCCAATGAGTTCTTTATGATATATTACTTCATACCATTTTCTTTACCTAATCCAATTTTTTAGGATAGAATTGGGAACACTGCTTATATCATCTACGGTCTTCCAACTAGTATAAATACCTTACAAGACATTATTAATATTAACTTCATTAAACAATAGAAAATGATTACAAATATTTATTGCAACGATTCATTAGTTAGTTACCAACCTTGCATGCATAATATAGGAAGCTGTGATATGCTTGGACATTTGCAACAATCGGTTGTTCGCACAAACCATATAAAATATCATCTTCGTCGTGCTTACTCAAGTAACGATAATCCCGTATATAATTATTTTTTGAAAATATTAAAATTATTCAAAGACAGAAAGATTATTAGAATATTAAATTAAAAAAATTGTGAAATACATGTTCAAACTTACTTTGTACACTTCTATACACCATTTCTTTGTTCAACCCTGATATGGTGAATGAACTCAAAGGCATCCGTAATACAACTAGGGTATGTTTGAACTTTTGCAGCAATTGGTTGTTCTCGCAAAGGATATAAAACATCGACTTCGTCAAGCTTATCCAAGTAACGACACTTGCAAATGTAAAATTTTTTTTAAACATAATAGAATTATTTAAAGACATATAAATATTTAGAATATTGAATATAAACAAAGGTGAAATGCATGTTGAAACTTACCCTGTACACTGCTATGCACATATTTTTCTTCAGCACTGATATGGGCAGTCTTCTTCAAGACACAGCCCATTTTGACAAATGAGCTCAAAGGCATCAGTAATTTGACTAGGGTGACACCCCACTTTATCCAGTCTCTTATACTTGGACGTCAATGATGTATGGAAATTAACGCGGAACATGCATCATCAGTACTATATTAAACAATTAAAAATAACTTGTTTATATTTACTTCCACAAGCTCCTCCATTCCATACCCGAAACAAGATAACTTTTTCCCAAACGTGACACTTTCAATTCAAATAAATAAATAAATGACATTTCTATACTATTTTGATCATACCTTCTCAGAAAAATCAGAAAATAGAAAAACACAAACTGAAAATAGAAGTATAAACAAAATAATGACAAATCATTTCTCATTATTAAAAGCGTCGTAAATATCATAACAACATCATGAGTTTTTGTAAGCTTCTTCATTATGAGCCACACCATCATAAGTATCATAAAAGAGTCATCCTAATAAGCGACACATTATATTTCTAATATTGAGTACTTTTCAAATATAAATAGCAGTCTATTGAAACTTAGCTATGTACTTCATTCATGGTGGTAGCTGTGGCTTAAGGCTGCTCAAGTTGCATAATTTGTAGGCATTGGTGTTTGACTTTCTTGGTGGGAAGATTTTAAAATCTCTTAGTATATCTTTCTTTTTCCAAATATATCCGTCTAAATATACAATCGAATGCAAGCGATTTTACCTGTGTTCTTTTATATCATTTTTCTATGGTGTTGATTGTTATCGGCTACAATAGACAACTGTTTATAGATGATACAATAGCACCTCAAATTTGGGCCAAGATGGGTACAACAAAAGCCCATTGGACGTGCTAGCGCTAAAGGCATAATGGCAAGATATGCTCATCGCCATAGTCAGCTAATGGTTCTATTTTGTAAAAGCAGGATAGAAGGTAATTGTGGACAATAAAGCGAAGCATATCATAATGGTCTATTATGTCCTATAAAAGGAGTTTTTAGATGGTTCAAAAGAGGGAATATTGGTTTTTTTTTTTTTTTTTTCAGAAATAGCTTATGCCTAGTTCAAGGAAGGTTACTTTCCAAGATTACGAAAAGAAAGAAAAAGATTATTTTCCCAAAACTAATGTTAACGTTTCAGTCCATTTAATTTGTTGACAAAAAAACATCTTTTTAGGAGTTATGATTCTTTTTTTATCACAGCTATCTATCTTTAATTTTATTATTAAAAAATTAAAATTACAATGATATTTTTCTAAACTGACTTGACCACCAATTAGATTTACCATAATTTAAATTGATTGAATCATTATCTAAATTTGCTGAACCACAATCTAAATTGACTAGATCATTGACTAAATTCATTGAAACATGATCAAAATTGACTTAATTCACTGAACCATTTACTTAATTAACTAAATTATGGTCGAAATTAAATGGACCATGGTCTAAATTTACATGACCATCTATTACATAAGTCTAAGTTACATTCTTATGTATCTATAGATTATATATTACATGATACATTATAGGATATCAATGTCGACGCTATAAAATTTATACAATAAGATGCATTGTACATGTTAGACATTATAAATTAACAACTATATCTATGTTTATGTATGGAAGCACATACAAAGTTCATTATATAGAACATATAATTATTGTCTGAACCATTAACTAAATTGATTAAATAGTGTTTTGTATTGACTGAACCATTACCTAAATTTATTGAACCACAGTCTAAATTGACTAGATCATTGACTAAATTCACTGGAACATGGTCAAAAATTGACTGAACCATTGATTAAATTGACTCATTAGAATAATATTTTTGTTAAGCATCACCTTAGCATACACAATATTCATAATCAACTATGGATATCAACTATGCCTTCAAGAGATGCCTAATTAGTTGGTTTAGTATTCATGGTCAAAAAGTTTTTATCTTTTTTCTTTTTGCCATTGTTAATGCTTCCAATTATAATGCAACATTCGTTACATGTTCTTGATAAATAATTTACACTTAATTCAATTAATATTAATTTTCAAAATTATAGAAAAAATATTAAATTTCCAAAAACTAACATATTTAAATATTTAGTAAATCAATATTTAAAAATTACCACATATTTAAACCTCTTATTGTTTATGTTTTTAAATCCTTTTACCGGAACATTTGCATTACAAAGAGAGTTTCACTAAACATGGTAAACAAGAGCAATTACAAAAAAATAGATGAAAACAAAGTTTTCATTAACCCAATACATATTCCAATATAGAGAAATACAAATTCTTGAATTAAATCAAAATGTATAATTTTATTATTACATATTAATAAGCTAATACAAATATTAATCATTAGGACTRGAACCTTCAGATGAGTAGAAGAACTGATGATAGAACTTATGGCCATAATCATCATCCTAGTCCTCATTGTTGTGTTTGAAGTCTAATCCTGTAAGGGTATTTTAGACTTTTCACATAACAGTTGTTGTTGACCTAGTTTTCTTTTCACATAACAGTTGTTGTTGACCTAGTTTTTCTTTCTATTTATTCGCTTTGGCTGTGAGCCGCCAACATGGAGTTGTGGTGAGCGTGCATCTGTGCGAAGGGTGAGCCTGTGTGAAAAACAGAGAGAAACAGAGGTAGAYTATAGAGAAGAGGGAGTTGGGTGTAAACACGAAATTCTTCTTTGAGATTATAGTGATTGTTTCTTGCGAGCAGCAAGTGGATGTACCTCCTACACATTGGAGGGAACCACTATAATTTCTGGTGTCGAAATCTGATTTCTTTTCTGCTTTCTGTTATACACAATTTCTGAAAATTGAGAAAGGAAATACAAAACTGGAAACCAAACAAGGCCTAACACTCATAATCTAAATTTTGTTCATTCCATTAAGATAATCTGGTTGATTTCCAAAATGACTGTCGGGCAGCTGGTAAGGAAGGGGTGATCGGGAAGTAATTCATGTAAAAAAAAAAAAAAAAAAACAGAATATGGTTAATCTTTGCTTCAGCTTCACTTAGGTAATAAAACATCAAAATGGTGCATACCTAATCGGAGTTTAAGCCCATTAAACTGGCCATTGCWTGGGGGATAACACTCTGAATTTCTCAAAAACATCATCTGGTATGGGTACAATTTGATAGATCTAGGAAGAATATGATATCAGATGAAGAACATTAATATTTACTGGGGGTTCCACAATAACTCTAAATAGGAAGGGAGAAGTAGGAAGTTAAAGCAAGAACCGGAAGATGGCTTGAGAAAGATTATCTGAGCTCAGTTGATATAGTARAGAAGAAGAAGTTGGACGGGTTTATATGCCATAGCTAAGTACACGAACGGTCACTTTGGTTATAAAGCACCATTTCAAATTGTCTAACGTCTATAATCTTTTCGTTTTGCTAACGAACTTATTTTAATATGCTAAATATGTCTAAATTCAACAAGATAATTACAAATGCTAATGGTTTGTTTTCTTTTTTAGTTAGAGAAACTTAAAAATCACATATATCATTATAACAAGTATGTTTTATTTTTCAACATAAACTATAATAATAAATAATAGTTCAATAATTACATTATCGTATTTTCCTAGCATATGAGTCTACTGTTATATGTTTTTTCCCTAAAGATAAAAGATTCCTTGTCATCTATATAATGTAAATCGTTATATTTCAACATGTCTTTTATCATGAAAATCCATTAATAGCTACTTCAAATGAGATAGTTACACAATAATCTACACTTAGTTAAATTACATAATAGTATCCATTATATATTAAAGACATTATAAACATTATAGATTAACAACTACATTTTTATGCATGTGTATGTTACCATTGCATACACGACAATCATGGTCAACAATGGATGTCAACTATGCCTTCAACAAATTCATATTAGTTGGTTAAGTACTCAGAGTCGGTTTTTTGTTTCCTTGGCCGTATTAGTTAATGCTTCTAGTTGTAATGCAATGTCTGTTAGATGCTTCTTCTTTAGAAATAAGATAGCTGAGTTCAATCAAGGTTAATTTCTAAAATTACCATTTAAATGGTTATAAAATCTATATTTTAATTTTATATCTAATAAACCACTTAATTTTTTTTTTTTTTTCCTTGGTATTGAGAAGGTTTTATAAAAACACAGGGTTTTTTAATTTTACCTAAATTAAGATTTTAATTCCAACAAAACCGGTTAATTGGAAAAAGAAAAC
>MEJB01000015.1:3057649-3076840 GCA_001752375.1 Rhazya stricta
GAAGGACGAGTTTCTGTCGTAAAGATTGAAATTAGCAGAGGGTTATTCTTATTCTAGATACTATTATTGATAATGATCAGCCTACTAACATGTTTGAGAAACAATTCAAAATAACATTGAGCATCTCTGTATCGACCTCCTTACACAAACTCATGTTTTGCTCCAGAAGAAAAAAATCAACAACCTCAAGGCCATTTAGGCAATACACTGGAGGAAAGAGAAGTGAAGTTTCAAAGCATTAGTTTGACATGGGGATAATAGAAGATCATCAACTCCTAATAAGTCAAGCAAAAGTGCTAACTATCAAAAGTGGATCGATGTTATAAATGATGAGATCAAATCCATGAAGGATTTGGAATCTTGTAAAATTGCCTGAGAGTAAGAAAGTCATTGGTTGCACATAGATACTTAAAACCAAAAGGAATTTTAAGGGCAATGTTGAGAGATATAAAGTGAGTCTAGTCGCTGAGGATTTCACTGAAAAAGAAGGTATTAACTATAAAGAGACTCTCTTCGATTTTTACGAAAGACTCTTTTAAGATAAAATGGCACTTGTGGCTCATTTTTTTATCGAGAACTACATCAAATGATTGTTAAAACGACTTTTCTAAATGGTGACATTGAGGAAACTACATATATAGTGCAAACAGAAAACTATGTATTAGGTGATTCAAAGTCTATAGYTTGTAAACTTAAGAAATCCTTCTATGGTCTCAAGGAAGCTTCCCGTCAGTGGTACCATAAATTTCATCGAATCATTAACTCATATTGTTTTAAGGTTAATGTTGTTGATGTTTGTGTATCATTAGTTTAACGGGAGTAAGTTTTATCTTCCTGCTGCTCCATGTAGATGACATATTATTGGCTAGTAGCAATATAGGCTTATTGTATGAAACCAAGAGACATGTAACTAAGCATTTTGAAATGAAAGATCTTGGTGATGCCTCTTTTGTATTAGAATTAAGATACATCGAGATTGCTATTGAGGTATCCTTAGGTTATCACAAAAGAGTTATATTGATTAAGCACTTGTTTAGAATGATAGATTATGCGCCAGAAAATACTTGTATTGCTAAAGGAGATAAGTTTGATCTTAGTCAATGCCCAAAAAATATAATGGAAAGAAATGAGATGCAAAAGATTCCTTATGCATCGCTTATAGGGAGCCTTATGTATGCTCAAATATGTATGCGTCTAGATTTGGCATAAATAGTAGGCATGTTAAACAGATATTTGAGCAATCCTGGTATAGATCATTGGAAAGCAGCTAAAAGGGTCATGACGTACTTAAAGAGAACAAAAGATTATATGTTCACCCATCAAAAGTTGGATGATTTGAAGATTATTGAGTATTCTTACTTCGATTTTTCGAGTTGCCAAGATACTGGAAAATCCACTTTTGACTATGTTCATATATTATCTAGAGGTGTTATTTCCCAAAAAAGTACCAAGAAGTCAGTCATAGCCCCTTCTACTATGGAAACGGAGTTCATAGCCTATTATGAGACAACTAATCATGCAAATACGGCTACGAAATTTTGTCACTGAGCCTGTGAGTAGTTGATCATATAGAAAGAGCCCTGAAGTTATAGTGTGACAATCTTGCAGCAGTCATGTACTCCAACAACAATAGAAGGTCATTGAAGCCAAAGCACATAGACATTAAGTTTCTAGTTGTTAAGGAAAGCATTCAGAAAGGCGTATCGTCAATTTAACGGTTATTAACGTCATGTTAATAGATCACTTACTAAAGGTTTAACTCCCAATGTCTTTCATGACCATAAAAGGATATTATTTTTATTTSATGATATGCAGCTTTAGTGGGATTCTCTGATTTATTTTCAGTTGTTTTATATAACATTACATTTAGTTTTATACAACATAAAGTTGATGGTTTGAATTATTGTTCTAAGTTTATTATCTTTCTAATGCAATTTGGCAAAAAGTTGAAAGATTGAAGTTTGATATCATAAAGTTAGGACCAATGAAAATAGACATGATGAGATTACATTAATATATTATTCCCAACTACACATCCATAAGGAATGTTGCTTTTGCTCCATGCTAATATAAGAGATGGACCAACTTATTTTGGAAAATGTCCTTAAAGAATATACAACAATTTAATGTGCACATTTGGTTATCAATTTGTAATTGTATTCGGAATTAACTTATAAACCAAATAGGAAAATTTTAAATTATTTTAGTAATAACCYGATATGTGAGTTTGCAAATTAATAACAATTATATTTGACTTTYTATTTTAATTRGATCGATTTAAGTGATCCAACAAGACATCTTATTTATAGTATGAATTTTGTAATGTGTAATACCCAATAGGAAACCAAATAAAATTAACGAGAGTCTAATCTAATTATTTAAAGAACATTAGATCTTCGTCCCTAATACTAATCGAATAAGTTTCTTTTTTCCTCATTCCTTATATTGAGAAAGAGCCATTATAGATAATGATTAGTCATCGAAAACCTCGTCCATTCATAAACTGTTCTAGATTCAAATACGTTATATTTATCTCTCGTATAATCTTAATAATCTCAACAAGACACATTCAAAAGTTGAGAGGAAGCCCAGGTACACTTGAGATACATTCAAAAGTTGGATGCATTTAAGCTGTAAGTTTTCTTCTCAAGTCAGGCAACAAGACATTCTTATCAATTCCAAAACCATTAATTAAATGTACTTTATTGATGGATAAAGTGTCCGAAAATTCCAAACCATGTAAAAATGTCTTAACGATTACAGTCCCATCCCTTTTTGTTGCAATAAGATCATATTGCAACCCGTCCAGGAACAATAGAGGCCAAGTAAGAGCTGCTGTTTTCCGCATGGTGAATGTTTTCCAGCTTGCTTGAATTCGCATTCTGCTATTTTTCTCTAGATGGTAATACAATCTTCTTACCTTTCGATTCGCAGCCTTCCAARTATAATTACTCTTTTTCTCGCCTTCCGAATTCCAATCAAATCGGCCATGTCAAACTGAAATTGCCTTCCGCACTCTTCGTTGCTGCATTGAGAGGGTATTCTGCCAACCAAGGAGAACAAAAGGAGATAAAAATTGAGGCTGAGAGGAAGACAATCTTAATAGGACAAGAAAAAGAATCCAAAAGAGAAGCGAGTTGACTGTGCAAACAATAATCCAATCCTCAGTTGCTCGAGGAAGTTTTGCCTTGGCTGGCGTCATGTTTTTGGCTTACATCATATTTCCGAGCTGGTCGACATGTTTTACACGACACAATTGCAGCCTCATCTTTTGTGTTTCCCTTCTAATAACTAAAAGAGGTTTGTCAGAGAACAAGACAAACAATTTATCCACGAAGAACACTAATCGGCTAATAACATATCCTGTCCTGACCAAAAAAGAACAGGTACTTTGTTGGAATGAACCAATTCCTATTCTAAGACAAAATTGGAATTTTCCAGTAGATATAACCCCAACTAATCTGCAATTTCCAGCCAAATAAATCCGCCGAGTCAATTTCACAATTAATAAGTAACAATGTACAAGAAAATTGTCCACCCAGAAAATAAAACAAGAAGGAAAGTTTCATCATTGCTTGTAGTGAATACCATGTCGAATCTATCTTATTGTGAGAGAAAGTCAATCATTTGCAAAGTGATTTCTCATTTATTCATAAGAGAAGCCCTCATCATCATCATCGAGTTCTACTTCAATATCATTTGATTCTCCAAGGAGTGAAAGGAAGACCAAAACCGCGACCAATTGGGTTACCAAAAAGTACTTGGCTCTTTTCCTGAATTTCTTCTCTTCCTCTGTCTTTTCCCTTTTAGGTTTATTCTTGGGAGTTGASCCTGTATGTATCAAGAAGAATAAACAACAAATGAAATCATTATCCCTTGTTTTCCTTTGTTAAAGAAAATTTATATAATAACATCAAGAACTGCAGAAAGTTATATTTACACAATAACAATAAGAAATATACACTTAAGCAGTCCTGATTTGCACCAAACTTGCATCGAGCAAGAACAAATTGACCCAATATATAATGCCAAAGCAATTAGTCTCTATTCTAACCCTAGGAGAACCTCACAAGATATCATTTACAGAGGAGGTCTTCACTTCTGAGCTGGAAAATTTTCACAATAAGTCGTCTCACTTCTAAGACACAAACCACAAACCAAAGAGTATAGATTTCAGTGGTATCTGAACAAACATGGTAAATGCAGCTCAAGTTTTTCAATTTCTGTTTAAACAACAGGTAGCAAGAGAAAGTCGAATGTGTTGATGAACAGAGTCTGTCAACATTTTGCTTTTGCATAAAACATATAAAATGAATCTGATTGTAACAATGACTATGTTGGCACTCCAMAACTTGAAACATGACAAGGACCTCGACAATTTAATGCAGCAATCATGGCGATTTTGGGAGGGGGGGGGGGGAATCTTCGACAATTTGGGGCTTTTGGTTTATCTTCTAGTAGCAGRCCATTAATTTGCCACCTGAGCAGCAAGAATGGCACTATGATGCCAAACAACTAAATGTTTTTCACTCTACTATTGGGTAATGGATAGCAGATACAAGTTGGATGAATTACCACATACTTTTTATCCAAAAACTAGACAGCAGAGATTGGAAAGCAGGTTGCCACCATAACATATTGTTAACTTTCCAACATAGAATGATTGAGGGGGAAATTTTAGTAACTACTACAAATGTAAGGGACTCACTTTTGCAAGAAACATGTTTACCAACAATGAATTCTTCAACAAATGCCATACTTTCACTTCAGTCAACAAAGGAATAGGTCATATACTCATTTGAGTAAACTATTCTCCCTCAAATAACAATACTTTTCATGCTCTACTGCAATTGAATCGCTACTATGTTTAAACAACTTTCACAAACTTCCTTCCTAGAAATACAGGGAATGTTACTGCAAAAAAAATTTAAAAAGTTAGTACTCTGGCAGTTTTGTACCTCTCACGACAACTATTAAGAAAAAAACACTTTTATGGCGTATGCGTTCATTTTTCTTTCTGATGAAAGAGAATATGTGACACCATCTATCTTAGAGCTGGTTCCGTGCGATGGAATTTTAATATTTGCAGCTGTATAAACTTACTGCCTCGCTATACTTGAGCCCATCAGCTAAGCCAGCTGCAACAGTATATACTCAATATTTCTAACTAAAACCATTTCACTAAAAAAGTGCCAGTCCATGATTTCTTCACTTCATAAAGATCAATGATTTCGCATGTTATATCCAACAACTCAGACAAATCTACTGAACTTGAGTATATTATTTGCCAACACCAAATCCAAAATGCACTTAAATACATGATATTGACACTTCCTACAATATTTGCAGCACTGACAATTCACGAGTCCCAGTATTAGAAGATATTTTCTGAAACAAACAATAGCTTAAACAGATGGAATTAATAGTTAGAAAGTTCCCATTTTAAAAGAATAAAAATAAAAAATCCATGATCTATGCAACAGACATGAGCTACCGCTACAAAGATGAACTAAAATAAGTAAGAATAAAAGCTGAAACTCACTCCAATTCGAAGGACCTCGCCTAGCTGCTGATGAAGAGGGATCAGAAAGGGATTGTGGGACAGAAGATGTAGAAGAATCAGCATCTATGAACTCCAATTTGAGATTTTCTGCGTATCTTACGAGATTAGCATGCTCCAATAGCTTGCTTCTCAGAACTGATGTGTCCTGTTGATYCAAATATAGCCAGGAAAGAGAAAATCACCACAAGTGACTGAAAGAAGATGTATACCCACACAGACCCTTAAAAGAAAATTTACACTGTTGACCACCAAAAGCAGCCAATATACACCAAAACATATGGAAGAAGAACTTTTCATCAGAAAGAGAACAGTTAACACATTCAAGAAGCACATAGAATATACAAGTAAATTATTATGATCAACTCTACAACCAAAATAAGTTAACACCTCATAATTTTTGTGAGAAACCAGGGGGGTAAAATATTAGAATTGGTATATGAAAGGGCAATCCACCATTATAAAAATTCTCTCATCTCTTCACTACCATATTTTTCATAACAGGCACAATGAAGATCCCTTATTACCAACTCTTATTGCTGCTTCTCAGCAATGTTAAACTAGTAAGCCCTGCGTATCAAGAACAGGCAACCAATGAAATAACTGAAGAAAGTAAAAGCAAGTTGGAATGGAGATAGATTATTTTGATTTAAAAACTAYATAAAAGACAGGAAAGGGTCTTYAGAAAGTAGAGAGGTTGAAGACACTTGGTCCTGTTCAGTGCACAAGTCAGCGAAGACAATATGCATGTTTCATGACATCCGGTTTCTGCCATTACTGATAATCCAACTACAAAATCGATTTAGATGACGCAGCACCTCTAACATGACTAGAACATTCTTAAAGAGGACCAAGAGAGTAAAATCATTTTTCCCCGAAAAAATATTGTATTGATTCTCATAGCTCTACACAGAAATATGTGGACTGGTAATTTGCAGATTCAGCTGAAGTTCTTAAGCCCTTGTCAAGAGAACCACCAAAGTGCATATCCTGTAGATCCTCACTCTGGATGAAGTCCCAAATAACTTTTAAACTTTTCATTTCTTGACATCTTTCCGAAGTTATGGATGATGTTTGCATCATGATTCAGGGTAATACTGATGAAAGGGAAGGGGGCTTGTGGACAAGGAATAGCAGAAGTGGAAGTGAGGCTGCAATAGCATAAAGTTTTAGAGTTTCATAATAGTTGTGATTTTGAAGATTCATTTGCAATTAGAATTGCAAAGTTTGATATATTCTCTCTATATGAAGTTTTTGAGTTTCTTCAAAAGACTTTGTAATTTCAGAGTCACTATTTAATTTTTATTTGTTAAAAGTTTTTATCCCTTGAGGCTTATGACTCATGCCTCGTGGTCTTGGCATGACCAAAAAAATGCCATACCGAAGCACTTCCCCTTTAAATCTTTTGTAATTACCTGTGACTAACATAATGCATAAATCTTGAGCAATACTTCCTAGCATTTGACCAGTAACAAAATACTTTCCTTGTGAAAGACTGAAGCTATGCAGGCTGGGTCACCCTATTGCCGTTGTAGGTTTTTATGCATTTCATTAATTCACTCCAACCACCACCATGGACAAAAGTAGAAAATGATAGAAGTGCAAACTATCCCCGTTTCGTTAAAGATGAAAAGAACACCAGAGTATGTGAAAGTCCATGGTAAGCTAGAAATTAAGACCTTTTGATCGTAATGAGAAAATTTATCTTTAGAAGGAAAATTAATGGGACTACAAAAAAATACCTTTGATTAAAGGAAACTATAATGTGTACCAGAGACTGGATTCGAGTGACCATTTCTTGAAAGTTGTGCACCAAGAGTAACAGCTTATCTTGAATGTATAGAGTCTTTTTCTTTCATTTTTCTCTTTTTCAAGAATAGTTTGAATCTCAATAATTTTTTCCACTCGCAACTTTTATCTGTATTGTTTTGTTGCTGGTTCCCACTTCTAGCTACTGTTTAGATCCTCTCTTGCAGAAAAAGAAGCCCAAGATTCTTTTATATATATACACACACACACACACATATATATATATATCTATTTTCCACTTGGTACTGTTCTCTTCAAAATACATAGCTTCACCATTATCCTTATTTCCATAATCTTATAGCAAAAAGAAGCGCTCAAATGCTTTAATCTTTTTTTTTTTTTTTTTATAGAATGCAGAAATGCACAAGTCTTAGAAGAGAAAAGAGAAGGCAACATTATGATGCTGTTTAGATGATACATTGGTATTTAGTGAAAACAACCATCCAAAGAGTGTTGATTTAAAGGTGAGTTTTACCAACAAACAACTAAACAAAAATCTAAATCTGAAACATAATATGCAACAAGTTAGCAAGCTTTAACAAAAATCTGTGTCAAATAACCAGCAATAGTACTCACCGGCAATGCATAAAGTGTGAAAAGAGCATGCCCAAGAAAAGCAGCATCCAGACTTGTAGGCCTAATGTTAAACCAATAAGTACATCAATCAATAAATACTAGTTAACAATGACCGAAAAATAGCTTCAATATAGAAAGCTAATCTATGTGAAAATGAGACATTTATAATGAGACAATTTGAGAATGTACCTGTTCTCGAAAAGAAAACTTTGTTCTCCTAACCTAGTAGACAAAGCACCATAAGCAGTCACAGCTTTCTTGTAGATCTGCTCAGAAAGATGAAGAAAGCCACTATCAGCATATATTTACCCCATAAGATATTATCGGGAAGAGTGAGTGTGTGCATGTGTAAATGTTTGTCTAGCAGTTGACGAAGAAATGAGAACAATAACTGACCTCCTTTTCTCTCCTATCGGCATTCTCTTTGGTTATTCCAAGCAGTTGCTTCACATAATGAAGCTTCTTAAAATACAAACACTTTCCTATAGGCCATGGTAGATCAGAGTAATATACTTTATATGCTGAACTGCTATCACATCCCATCCACAGTTCAAAAGTGACTGCTTCTGCAAGCCACGACTCCACCATTGCTTTTGTTGATACCCATTCAGGGATAAGACAGACTTCAGAGTCCAGATCAACTATGTGATCATCCTTTAATTTCTCAATTACTCCACCATTCTCGTTATTGTAGGCCACGTAAGTTCCAGATTCAACATAAGGTATTTGATCTAGATAGATTAAACCAAAAAGCTATGTTATCTCACTGAGGGAATATCAGAATCTGTTGAGAAGGTGCRCTTCAGATATGCATGAGAACTTAAATACCACAGCACATCTAAATCAATAACAAAAGAAGGCGACAAATGGTTGTCTGCTYAACAGAAAMAATTAACCAGAAACTCATTTCCGTTCTCCTCATGATTTTGAGGAAAACAAAACCACCCGCTTCTTTTGATGGCAAGAATGATGCTGAAAATCTAGAATGGAAAAAAGAGATTTCTACAGCTCTAGTGATAGCATTAGATGTGAGACAAAATAATGTTTATGAGCAGCTCTATTATAGCCTTTCAGCTATTCAGATTTACATAGACATGGGATAAATCCAGTGGGGCAGAATTTATAAACATCAAAAAAATAGTGAAGAATAAAAGTCATACAGGTCAGGAAAGGAGCAGGTTTCAGTAGATGGGAGAAATTAGTGACATTTGAACATTGCTTACCCATAAGGTTTCAAACTCAAGGGACAATAAATTGTTAAAATATCTATAGTTCCAGTATTCTTGACGCTTCAGCTACTGCAAGGTTATACTCAGTCAATTAAGAAGACTGCAGAAAATAACCACTTAAACGTCTTCTGCTGATCCCAATCACTTTTAGCAGTGTCTAATTCATTTTGATTCTTATTCTGCCTCAACAAGTACCGACAGGAAAGGCCAAGCACCAATTGGAAGTTACTTTRACACCTCATTGGAACTTGAAGATTACCAACATAAAGAATTTTACATGGTCCATTAGGAACACCAAAAAATGCATATCACCAATATAAAAATGCCACAACAGGCAAAGAGTTCAATACTGCACACTYCAGAGCAGTCATATTCCAGCACCTATACTTAAGTCAACCCAATCAGATAAGAGAGACCCACAACTGTACAAATATTGCTTTTTCTTGACCCAAAAAAATAAAAATTCACAGTAAAAATAATTCTGAACCACAAGAAGAATACTTCAAACAGTTGCCAAATGGTGCCCAGAACAAATCATCAAGACACATCCTTTACCTTAGGTGCTTCTCCACAAAATCATTCTAATTATTGTGGTTTGAGATTTGTAAATTTGCAGTAACAGAACTATTTTCATATTGAAAAATTTAGGGACTCTACAGCTTCAAAGCTTCCCAACTTGATACTGAATGCATAGAACGATTTAGTCTACATTTGGCTTACAACCAAAGCGAGCAAATAAATTCCACGAAAAAGAAAATATTTTCTATCAGTAAAACATTCCAATCGTCATATCACAACCCAAAAAAACTCAAAGAGCATAATCAGAGGAACATGCAACCTATACAAAATCCCATAAACCAATAAATTCAAAAACAGAAATTGCCCCAAAAAGGAAAAAAAGGTAACAATAAACTTCAGTTAACATGCTATGGCACAATCGCCTGAGGAGATTAGTACAACATGCAAGTATTACGTAGGAGAAAAGAGGATATGTACCAGAATCAGGATAGATGAGATTGTATTCTACATTGAAGGGGAGTTTAGCAAATGTGAGATAGATGAAAACTGGGATGCAAGTAGGGCATGCCGTGGGTAGTCCGAAACAGCCTTTTCGGGTAACCAGCGTAAGCTTTCCTCCATTACTGGGGTCATCCATATAGGTGGATTGAATTAAAAGAAAGCCGAGAATAGAAGGATGACTGCAAAACCCTAGTGGTTTTATAACGTCTTGAACAGAGGCTTCTGTTCCGACCGACGGACAAAGCTAAACAGCCGAACGGCGGCTTTGTGAGGAATTGTTTTCATTTTCTTATTTTTTTTTCTTCTTCCTAATCATTTTTAGTTTCCTTTTTAAAGAACGGGATCAATTAGAGTTATGGTTTGCAAGAGAGAGATATTATGGAATTTCATTGAAATTATTAAAGAACTCGCATAAAAGAGATATTATAATTTTTAAAGAAATAATTCTTCTTGACTCGCTATTAAAAGAATAAAAAAATTTCATTTTAACTTGCTTTAAAATTTATTCACGCTATGAATTTTCAAATATTTGTGATTGTTCCTTCTTAAGATAACTTTCTTATTATATAGATGGGAGTCTCTCTATACGAAGGAAAAGTAAGAGACTCTTTTCTTTTAATTACATTCTTTGATGAAGCATCTTGAATGTCTCTGATGATAGCTAGAGAAAGATAATTGTAGGTGATTGGGCAAAATGTCCTCCATATAATTGATAAAGATCATATTACAATATACATGGTTGATCATTTTCTAATTCACTTGGTCGAGCATCTTCTYGAGAGATCTCACTAAGGCTTTCTATAMTTGTTTCTTGCTTAAAGTAATCTAGCAAKAGAACATTCAATTTTGCTCTTGGTCATAAAAAATTCTGAMTGACTGACTAACTAGTGAGAAAATTGGATTGATGGATTGAGTCTACTGCTTCTATTTTTATCAAATTGAAAATTAGAGACAATCATTTAACTTGAACTTGACAAATTAAAGCAGGATTGTCAAATGCATTTGTGTCTTTGGCATTCCAACTTAGGATCTAGAGGAATTTATTCGGGAAAAAGAAATTAAAGAGTCTTATTGGGAGCATTATTGAAATTTTWAATCTTTGTAGTAATATTCATACAGTTAACAAAGAGGTGCTTGTGAAATCTTTGCTTCATGTCCATAAGTGTTCCACCGGTCATCGAACCATTTTAGGGAATTACTTGGAAAACTCTTATTAAAACAAACAAATCAAGARAAGTCATACTGGTGCACTAGTATGACTACTTGCCAAGCACAAATATAGTCATAATATTTGTAAAAGGGTGCTCAAATGGTTGGGAGAAAGTTACTCGAGTAAGCATTGAAGAAACTTTCCAATCCTTTGGACCGATAACTTTGAAAATTTTTATCTTTTGAATGGGTAATATGTTGCGGGTCTTTAAAGWATATCAATCATAACTACTGAATTMATATCTACTAAAATGAATTCATATCTTAATAAGGGTTGTCCATATTGGTCCAAYTATATAAAATYCAGTTGGGATTYAGAAAGAATTGYAAAATAGAATTCAGAATCAAAAGAATTTAATAGAAGAAAATATACAATTTATTATMAATTCAAATTAGCAAGCCTGTGTAAACACTATTTTCTTAAAATAAATTTATCCCCTCTTGTATGTAATAGGACATGTTTTCTAGAACATAACAGAGTTACTGTAGACGAACTTAAAATATAGCCTGAGGTAAACCACCAAGTGATTGCGAGTAGACATTAAATTAGAAAGGAGGTAGAACAAAAGGTAGATAAAGGAGCTTTTCATGTTTAAAATACTATGCAAAAGCTGTAATAAAACTTTCTTAAGTGGCTTGAAAAACTCTTAGAATTGCTAGAAAAATTGAGTGTAGTGGCTGAAAAATGGCCCTTTATATAGGCTTCAAGATGATCTTTGACATTCTGAAATAACTGGATTTATTTCAGGAGTTTAAACTCCTGAAATTAACTGATGTAATATGCTAAAACTGCAGAAATTGCTGCAAAAATAACCAATGAATTACTGTTGTAAGAGCTGCAGAAACTGCACTGTTTTAATGCTGAAACTATAGCAATGCTGAAACTATAGCAATACAGCAGCTTTAGAGACCTTTCACCTGCAACTCATGAAACTTTTGCATTCAATTTCTGCAAAACTCCCAGCTCCAATGCAGAAATTATTTCTGCCAACTCAATGCCATTCACCTCTTTATTTTCCAATAGTCTATGACAAAATATCTATTTGGGATGAAGTAAACCTTAAAAGGTTTGTCATAAGAGTAATCAGAATGTTCATTTTCTATTGGGAAAATTAGGGTGTATTCTAGTTTGGTAATATAATTTGAGGGTGGAGTTTCATTTGGCGACTAAGATGAAGGAGCAACTTAATTATTGAGAAGTTTTGGGAAGGTCCATGGCATATGAATTTTTTTTACTTTTGGGGAAGTAGTGCTTGAGGGTAAAGCTAGGAGCACTATTTGGTAACTTCGGTCTTGTTCCCATAACCATGAAACTTCTCTTGTTAAGTAATGGGGTATAAAGTTATTCTCTTCTTTCATAAATTCTATTTGGAAATAAAAAAGAGATACAATTTTTTTATCATCTTGCAAATTTTTTTGATGTGAATGGATCGTAGTATAATATCAAATCAAAAAAGTTATTTACAAGGGAAGGTTTTTTGATGTGAATGGATCGTAGTATAATATCAAATCAAAAAAGTTATTTACAAGGGAAGGTTTAGTACYGCATTAGTTTGAACCTGAGCCCCTAGAAAAGAGCAAAGTCAAACCTCAATCAACTGAACTCGCAACAAGGTTTTGATCATCTTGCCAAAATTTGCTTTGAAATAAGGTTTTTAATGTGATTTTCGAAAACACCTTTGGCAGCTCGATAATCTATTCATAATATAAATAGAGATTGTTTGTTGATCAACTCATCTTGACATTTTGAAAYGCAAAAAACAAATGATAAAATTTCTTGTTTGATTGTTGAGTAGCAGAAGCATATTCTAGAGTGATATTTGACTAGTTGTTCAGAATAATGATTCGATAACCTTGTTTAAGGATCTCATCGTATTCAATATCTCAAGCATTTGTTTCAACTGCCATAATAGCACATGGGTAAGGGATTTTGAGACGAGTTTAATGACAATTTTCTTGACTTTTTTTACTATATTAGTATGCTCTTTCGTCCAAGGAGATTATCCTTGATTCTAAAATTTTTTGAAGATTTTGAATAAATTAAAATCTATAACATAATTGAGACATTCTAAAAATCTATGCAACTAAGTTATCCTTGATTTCATCAGGAAATCTTTCAAAATGCTTGAAGGCTCTACATATGGGTTTATAGGTCCAATGACGTAATTCCTRTCCTAGACATCTAATATAAGTTTGGAAAAGTTTCATTAATTCTATGGAAACACAATTGGACCAATTTTCTTGACAACTTTAAAAATTGTGTGTAGATGTTTGAAATGATGTATCGTATATATAGCCTATGTAAAATGATGAATGTAGATTAACAATATTATTCATAATATTTTCAAATCCTAATGGAGCATCTTTTTAGTCCAAATGTTTTTTTTTTTTTTTAAAACCTATCCTTTTCATTAGTTTGAACTTGCCAAAAACTTGATTTCATGTCAAATTTTGAATAAATTGCTGACCAAGTCATTTTTAAATATATTTCTTTTATTTAGAATTGGATACTAATCCATTGAAGAACTATTTAGAACCAATTTGGGATTATTRTGTACAATAATGTTGTTATTGAAAGTATTGTACTATGAGGGAAAGTGTTGCTTGTAAAAGTTTATCAATGTTTAATARTGAATTTGTTCTCCTAAGCTTAAAAGCAAATGATTTTAACTTTTTTCTTTATGATTTATAAAGAAGAAGCTTAAGTCACCTGCTTTTAAGCTTAAGAAACATGCCCAATATACTTGTAAAAGTAACTTTGTCCCAATAATTAGGTCATGATGGTATCTTTGTAATTATAAGTAGACGGTGAGGGCATTTTATCCACTAAAAGATAGGTTCACTCCCATAATTGCTTTTTGGAAAAGCTTGGTGTTGTAGCTCTCTTTAAAAGCAGTTCAAAGCACTTTCCTTGATATAGGTGTCTCCTCTTTAAGGAGCTTAGTGATCCTCGTGGATTTCTAGGATATATATCATCAGTAAGTGTTCCTTTGTTAGACTCCCTAAGTAGCACCAATTTTGAGACGATTTAGGAATGAGTTTAGGAGTCTAATTGGAATTGGTTTATGAGTCAATTTTGGAATTTGATTAGGAGGACAAAACCTAGCAAGTTTCCTAAGGGTTCATCCAAGACTATTGAAAGGGATGTTTGGACAAAACCTAGGAAAAGGAGTAAGAAATAATATGTGTTATATTCTTTCGAGGTATTGAGAGGAAGAGATTTCGAGAGTTGTGTGGTTCTTCTCAATATTCAATAAAAGATAGTTTTCTTCATTTTGGTCATGTGCTTCTTCTTTTTCTATCGCTATTAATATTTTCGCAATTAATAGCACATTCATGATAATCTGTATGAAGTTGATCTCAGAGGAAAGGTCTATTCTTTGAGGATTTCCAATGTGTGGTCCTTACTCAATTGCAGTACAAAAAGTTAGGCAAGGTTCTTATTTCTTAGGGAGCTAGGAAGCCAAGAGGAAAGATGATGTCTAGAGTAGATGTGAAAGATAAAGATAGACTCATGCATTAGAAAACAGATGACGTTGATGAGTTCTACCGTTCAACMATTGGTCGTGTTCATCCATAAATAGGAGAAGAAAGTCAAACATTCAGAAAGGCCAWAGAAAATGACTTCAAATTTTGATGATAATGAGAAGGAAGTAGATTTAGAAGAGGGAGAGGACGACATTGTAAAAACTTTGTATCAAGGAGGTAAGGGTTCTTTTCGGAATCCAAAGAGTGATTTCAAAGTCGAGATCCCTATGTATGATGGGAGCGTCGACGTAGAAAAACTAGACAATTGGATTGAATGTCTGGAAACCTATTTTCCTCTTATGGATATACGTCAAAAAGAAAGTATCTTTGTGATGCTGAAACTCTTGGCTTATGCTTTAACATGGTGGAGATCCTACCAAAAACATGGTGACAGCAAGCAGTATTGTGGAAGGAGTTTAAGGAATTGCTCTGGAAACAATTCTTTCCAGTTAGTTTTCTGGAAGAGCGATGGTTCAAGTGGTTCAACTTGTATCAGAAATTTTGTCAATCCGTGCATGATTATACCACCGAATTCCATAATCAAGTTATGGTTCTRGAAATTGCACTGAAGGATTATCCTGTGCACATGAAGTATGTGATGGGTCTTAATGAGTATATCTGAGAGGAATTAATATTATTCATTGTAGAAACTATTGYAAAAGCTAACATGAAAGCCATTTCCATTGAGGACAAACTTAACAACAACAAAACATAAGGAGATGAAAAGAAATATGGAGGTAAGTCTAATGCTTCCTACACCTAAAAAGATGTCCATAAGAAGGGGAAATGTGAGTTTGATGGGAAAGAAGGTTTCYTTTGTAGTAATTGTAAAGCCATTGGCYATGTTGTGGATTAGTGTTGGAAGAAGTATCCTYATCTTAAACCAAAAGGGTTAAAGTAAAAAAAAGGAGAGAAATAAGGCAGCTTCAACCACATAGGGTCCTTARGAAHGCCAGGAATAATGGAACTAAATGCCAAGCTTAACCTCATGGTAGAAAGGAAGCCTGGGTTAAATGAAGAAGACCCTAAAGAGTAGCTCGTTGTTCTTAAGTTACAAGTGAAGACCAGTTTGGCTAATGTCGTTGTAGATCCCGAAATTCAAAAGAATCTTATTTCAGAAGCCTTGGTTTAGAAGCTGGGTCTCAAGACAGTCGGACATCCAAAACCATATCCTTTGGAGTGGATTCAAAAGGAAGTTGGGTTAAGTGTAGTCAACTAGTGCACATTCAGATTTGYTCTTCATGAGTCTCACATTGATGAAGTAACATGTGATGTGGTACCATTGGATGTTTGCAAGGTTATTTTGGATAATTCCTACTTGTGGGATAGATATGCAATATATGATAGGAGAGTTCAGAAGTACACATTCACTAAGGATGAACAACAATTTCTTATTGAAATTGTACCTCTTCCACTAGAGGCAAGCTTAGTAGCAACATTTAGGCTAAAATGTTAGTCAGTGCTTGTAGGAAGTTTGTATTGTTGATGATACGTCCACGTGAAGGGCAGTTTTGCCACAAGTTGATGACTTATGGTTTGAYAAAGAGGACCCATTGAAAGAAAATTGCATTTTGGAGAGTAAAGTGACCAAGACACGTAGAGAGGGACAAGCAGCATTTCCCATTGGGCATGCAGTTTAGGTTCCAAGTAAGGTTAAATGGTTCAGCAATAACAAAGGAGCTCCCGAGTTCACTCATCTCCAATTTTAACTTAAAAAAAGAGTTTAAATTCCTAAAAGGGCCATATGATATAGGCATATCCGCCTTTAAGAAGCTTATGATCCTTTGTTAGACTTCTTAAATAGCAAAAAATTTCGGGACAATTTTTGGGAGTTGGTTTAGAAGTCCATTTGAAGTTCAATTAGGAGTCAGTTTTGGAATCAAATTAGAAGGCCAAAACCTAGACGGCTTCCTAAAGGGTTTGTCCAAGGCTATAAAATGGGATGTTTTGGCAAAACCTAGAAAAAAAAGGGACGAAGAAACAATACGAGTTCTATTCTTTTGAGGTATTAAGAGGGGAGAGAAWCCAAGAGTTCTAATTTGGTTCTTCTCAATATTAAATAAAAGATAGTTTTCTTCATTTATGTTCTTATGCTTGTTTTCTTTCTACTGTATTAATATTATCGCAATTAATAGCACTTGCATGTTAATTTGTATCATTCCCTCACCATTTATCAACTTTACCAAAAATCACTTTTTACATTGAAAGCTGCTTTTGGCATTAAAAGTTGCTTTTTGGGTTTGAAAAAGTAATCYCAAACATGCCTTTAGTAGTTTATAATTAATAACTAATCTTGGAGCTCCTCTCTCTATTCAGCATGATTATAATATAAAAGGTTGAGCAACTCCATAGTGATCTTGAAGGTCTATTAATTTCTTGCTATAATCCTTGTATTTCTTTTTTACACTTGAGGGTGTTGATTACTACTTTTATTAGTAATTTAATTCACAAGTTTAAAGTTTACCAATTGAATGTAAATAGCTCAAATAACAATCAAGATAATGGAGACACAATTTAACATGGTTCAGCATAATTGAGACACATCCATGGGGCCACGTCCATATGTTAAACACAATCCACTAAATTAAATGAGTTTAATGGACTTATACATCAATYATTGAACAAAAGTAAAACTTTTAACAAAATTAAAACTCTCTCKTTGTTGAATCTTGTGGCTGTTGATAGATTCTTAAATTGTTGGTTGACGAAGATGTTTGAAGCAACTCCTTGTTTCTACTGCTAGAAGTTCTTTTAGCTATCTTCTTGAGTTCGTTCAGGATAGGGTGAATCTTTCCGAAAAGGCTGACTCAATAACGAGAAAATTTTCGAGCATAAACAATGATAAATATTGAATAAGCATTACTCAACATTCATCTATGGACATATATCATAATAACGTGCAAACTATATAGAAATATTGTTGCAATTGAAAGATTGCATTAGAGGTAGATCAATAGTACAAATCCTAAAAGGATTAGAATCCCTTATCTAAGATAACTCATGTTTATTAGGATTCCTCACCTAATGATAACTTATATTTATATTTAAAATATAAAAAMTTCTATTACAAATTTATCCAATCTAAACAACTCTGAGAAAGCTAATTGCARTATATATTTTGATAAGGTATGAAGGAATTTAATTAGCAGAATAAATTCAATTTTTCATATGATAAAGGTCAAAACCTATGTCCTTACAATCTCCCCTTTTTTGGTTTTCATATGAACACAAACACACATTTTTCCTTTTATCAACACAAGAACTAAATAAGTAGATTACATAAACCTAGTATATAGTCATRTGCAATCATTTTAATGTGGATCAATACAAATCACATATTCATTAATAAACCTGCAAGGAAAACACTAATCTACMAAGTTCATAAACCTTGTAGCAAACAAGAGATTTATGACATCCATCAAATGATAAAACAAAACATTTTGTGTACCACATGATATAATAAAGCTACAAAATTCAATAAGAGAGAAATATCAATAAACTCTTACACAAAATCATACGATGTGGCTGCAAAGTAGAGAATAAGTATAAAATCAACCAAAAAGTAGCTATCAAACCAAAAGGAGCTTTGTTTTCTAATATCATAGCCATATATCGGAAATCGAAAAACAACAATAACATAATCTTAAAGCATAACCATAAGTTGACCAGCAAAAATATAGCCATAACCCAGCAAAAATATAACCATAAGTCCGCCAGAAGCCAGCAAAATAATACTCCCTCTTCTTGTTCTAAATGAACAACCAAAAATAACCAAATAAACAAAAAAAAAATCCAAAAAGATAAAAGATCAAGGATAATGATGTAGGCTGGTAGACCAATGAACACTGCCATACAGAATGAGCCACATGGAATGATCGCCTTGATGGACACAGGAGCAGTACTATGTAAGATAACAGGAGAATCACTCCTAGAAGATGTAGGCACAATGGGCACTGTCTCCTGAGGCTCCTCTTGAGGCCTACAGGGTCAAGAATATACAAAATCTATAGCGGGAGGAACTAGGGATGTCACTACTGGTGATCACGAGCTATGTGATGAAGAATGGCCTACATATTCGACAACTTAGATAAGGCTTAACGCTCAAACCGGACATGTCTCAACAAGAATTGGGCGTTTATGAAAACTTGGATTGACAGATAGCATGATGATTAAGAGAACAAAATGAGTTAAGCTTAGCTGTGGCAAGTTTTCGGTGGTTACTAGAATAAGAGACTCCATGGAAATAGATCTACTGACACG
>MEJB01000015.1:3084805-3188079 GCA_001752375.1 Rhazya stricta
TAATACAAGTGACATCAAAAAGGCTGTACACTAAAGCAAAGAAAATCATACAGAAAATAATGCAAAGTCAGAGTAGAAACATGCTATAACACATAGGTTCAGAATATAACCCAGAAAGAATGGAATTTCAGACTAAGGTGACCATTGAGCGATCTTCTAAAGCCAATGTGTCATGAGATATATGCTAAATAGAGGTGGTTGAAAAATAGACACCAGGTACAAGATATAGACCGCCACTTCAATCGAGAGATATAAGTGTGTGTTTGTGTCCTCAGGGGAATAATTATCAACCCCTTCCCTCAATAAAAATAATGCATTGGCATGAGAAATTATCAAAAGAATTTTGTTGTAGGAACATGATAAATGCACAATAATATATCAATCACTCAAAATTATTTCTAAAACTATGACTTTCACTCACACATTGTGGTAGCCTTTTCCATGGTAAAGTAGTAGTAGGATAGGGTTACTACACTAAAACTACTTACTCAAGGTAGCTTTCACTCATAAAAAGTGGTAGCCATCCAGTGAAGTGCTTTGTAGGGTGGCTTTCACTTACAAAATTGTGGTAGCCTTATCCATAGTAGAGTAGTAGTAGGATAGGGGTTACTACACTAAAATTGCTTAGTCAAGTGGCTTTCAGTCATAAAAAGTGGTAGCCATCCAGTGAAGTGCTTTGTAGGAGTGGTAGGACTACTATCAAATATAGTGACTACTAGATCTCCTAAGTAGAACATAAATCTCAATCAACATGACAAATAGAAMACTCAACTCATAGTGGTCACACTTGAAATGAAATGCCACACATTGAAAAACAATTATGAGGTGGGAATATAACATGAACCATTGATACACAATTGTGTCTCTCAGTAAGATATTATTCACGTTGGTGAACAAACTCCAAYAGACTTTCTTAAATCGAGAAAAATATGAGATGGAAGAGTTTTTGTAAAAATATCGGCTATTTGATATTTAGTGGAAACATGTTCAATTAAAATGTTTTTGTTTTCAACAAGATCACAAAAAAAGTAAYATCTTATATCAATGTGTTTAGTGCGTGAATGTTGAATAGGRTTTTTGACATGTTAACRGYACTATATTATCACACTAGAAGTTTATTTTTTTGAGAAATACCATAATCATTAAGCATGTATTCATTCATAAAAGTTGAGTGCAACTACTCCCTGCTGCTATATATTCTGCCTCACATGTGGACAAAGAGATAAAATTTTATTTTTTTACTATGCCAAGAGACCAGATTTACTCCCACATGGAAACACCCACCTGAAGTGCTTTTTTTGTCATCCATGTTACATGCCCAGTCTGTATCACTAAAGCTAGCTAATATAGAATTAGTATCAAAAGGGTAATATATTCCAAGTTCACTTGTTCCAGCTAYATGCTTAAGGATTCTTTTAATARCAGTAGGATGAGACTTCATAGGATTAGCTTAACATCGAACACACACTCCCACACTAAGACATTTCTTAGGACGACTTGCTATGAGATATAGCAAACTTCTTATCAAGCTTTCAGATAGTGTTGAATCAAATTTTTATCCTTTTTCATCCTTACCTAGATGAACAGTAGTCCCAATAGGTGTTTTTGCAGCTTTTGCATTCTCAAGGCAAAATTTTTTAATCATATTCTTTGCATACTGGTTTGGGATATAAATATGCCTTTTTGTAGTTGCTTTGTTTGAAGACCTTAGTAATATAATAATTCTCCTACCATGTTCATCTCAAATTCAGTTTGCATAAGGGTAATGTACTCATGACTGTGTGAAGTGCAAGTGGATATGAAAACTATGTCATCGACATATATTTGAGCTACCATAATGCCTTGTCCCACATACTTAATAAATAGAGTTTTATCTCAGTTACCTCATTCATACCCATTGTCCAAGAGGAAAGTAGTTAGGCGATCATACAATCACGTGGGGCTTGCTTTAATACTTACAATGTTTTGTATAGCCTGTATACGGACTCAGGATGATGAGATCCTCGAATCCCTTGGGTTGTTCAACGGAAGCTTCCTTAGTGAGTATACCATTTAGAAAAGCTCTTTTTCCATCCATTTGGACTAATTTGATATTCAAATGACATGCAATAGTAAGTAAAACTCGAATTGATTCAAGACGAGCTATTGGAGCGAATGTTTCTTCAAAATCAATGCCTTCGGCTTGTGTGTATCCCTAAGCAACAAGTCTGGCTTTGCACCTCACAATTTAGCTAGCTTCATCTGTTTTGCTTTTGAAAATCCATTTGGTACCAATAACATTTGCGTAGGATGGTCTTGGGATGAGGCTTCAAACCTTATCGTGTTCAGATTGCCCAATTCTTCTTGTATTGTTGCTATCTAAAATTTATCTTGAAGTACCCCTTTTGCTATTTTAGGTTTTATACAAGAGATATAACAAGCATTATCAATTTTAGTTGAGTTAGTCTTTCTTCTAGTTACTATTGTTTCTTAAGGATTTCCAATGACTTTTGTAAGACGATGARCTTTTTGTATCTAAGATGGTGGTCCTTTACGTTTGTTGACCAGTTCTTCTTCTGTAGTTAGTTTATCAAATTTTGTGTCTTCATTCATTGTACTACTTTAGACATCATTTCCAGTAGACATAGCTTGGTCAGAGGTGAGCGTGGGCACACTCGGACAGATAGTGGGTACATTGATCTCTGTTTCGTCTTCAGATGTAGTTCTTGTAAATAGTTTATCATCATGGAAAACAACATTATAGTCTAAAGTATTTGACCAGTTCTAGGTAAATATATTCTATATGCTCGACTATCTATAGAGTATCCCACGAAGATTGCTTCTTCACTCTTAGCATCAAAGTTTCCTAAGTGTTCTGTATTCGAAGTATGTAACACCTGCAACCAAAATAAGAAAATAAAAAGGATTAAGTCGCCTTCCTTTCCACAATTYGTAGCATGTATGTTTAGTTCCATTTTGAAGATGAACTTGGTGGCTAATATAGCACGCCGTATTCATTGCCTCTGCTCATAGTTACATAGGTAATCCTTGTACTTACCTTAGCCATCTCTTGAATAGTCCGATTCTTTCTTTTGACGATTCCATTTTGCAGTGGAGTTTTAGGTGCTGAAAACTCATGAGCAATACCTTGTTCACTGAAAAAATTAGTATATGAAGAGTTCTCAAATTCCTTACCATGGTCACTTTGTATTATGGTGATTTTGGCGATTTATTGCCCCTTGTCTGTTTGTAAGCATAAAGACTTAAATGCACTAAAAGCGTCAGGTTTTTCTTTGATAAAGCCTATCCAAGTAAACYTGGAAAAATCATCAACATAAACATAACATACTTTTTACCAATGCTTTCAGTTTGCATTGGTCCCATTAGATCCGTGTGTAAAAGTTTTTTTGTGTGTGTTGTTGCCAAACATATAGTAGGTGGATGTTTTGTTTTAATTTGTTTTCCTAGTTGACATAGTCCACACTTTTTTGTAGGTTGACCTTGATTTTTGGAACTTTCCTAATTACATCATTCTTTAATAGGTTTGAGATGTCGTGATAATTCAAATGAAAAAYTTTGTGATGCAAAATTTCAACTGCCTCTATAGTGGATTTGTGACATAYAGTTGAGTTGAGCAATTTAGAAGAGTGTAATTGGCAGCATATTATTCTCCATTTAGTATGCTTGTTCCTTGCTCATTGAGTACTTGATAATTGTTCATAGTAAAAAGAATAGCATCTTTATCATCATAGATTTGGCTTATGCTGATAAGGTTGACCTTTGTACCTTCCATTTATAGCATATCCTTTATACTTATAACTCCCTGCATRGTGAAAATATCGTCAATTATTTTTTCCTTTTTACTATCACCAAGAGTCACAAAATCATCAGTAAAGAGTTCAACATTTGTCAATAAGTCTATATTTTCAGTCATATGTCTAGAGCATCCACTATTAAAGTACCCTTAATYAGAATTATAAGAAAAAAGTGAGGTGTGTGCAACATGACATGTAGTAGCTTTTGGTGTCCACCTAGTTTTAATCATTGTATTTTTTCAAGATGCATTAGATGTAGAKGGTACAAATTTTGTCTTATGAAATATTCTATGCACATAGAAACGTAATTTAWAATATATGACCTAATATGTCCCYTTCTACCAAAAAAATGATAAGTAAGGATAAAGTTRGGTACCTTATAAACTTCTTTTTATTGCTGGATCTTTCTATATGCAATCATTGTGGCCACACCAGGCTCTGCATYGTCTACACWTTGGAAACCAATTTTAGATTTGTCACCTACTAGCTTCCCCATGTGGAGAGCTCAATCAAGCTTTGAGGTACTCATTTGAAATTTGTTTAAAAYATTRTTCACATTGTTCACACATTCCAAGTCCTTCAATGATTTAACTAACCTAGTTTGACTAGCAATGAGCACTTCTTCTACTAATTTTGTTTTCTCAATTAACCCACRATTGTGCTTGACAAGTTGAAGGTTCTCCATTTCTATGGCCTGGTATTACAGTCTTTAACCACTTAGTATACATATCTTCATAGGCTGTTTGAAGTTCCTCTGTGTCTATGTCTGAATGTTCTTTTTCATCCTTTATGCTAGGTTTGATCCTTTCTCTTTTAGTCTTTGTCACCATAAAAAGAAAAAAAATTGTTTATGCTCGCTGTCACAGTTTTCTTGTGATTCGTCATCAGTGTCACTCTATGATACTTTCATGACATGTCCTTTCTTTTTAAGAGTGTTGGCACATTCGGCTTGTATATGCCCATAACCTTCACAATCATTAGATTGAATGTCTTTAGTCTTTTTGTACCCTTCTCGTTGTTTTGAGGGAAACAAGGGAGAGGAATTTTGACTTTTATGGAGGTGTATTGCCTTTCTTGGTGAGCAAAAAAAGGCAATACACCTCATTCTGGCTTTTGATAGATTTCCAATTAGCCTTATATCCCATTCAAGTACTAATTTAAGAGTGGTACTATGTTTTAGAGTTCCAATTAGCCCTCATTCTGGCTTTCGAGATAGGGTATAATTAATTTCATCTAACAAGGGAGGTCTATGAATGGAACCTCCTCCGCAAAAGGCCCGCACTAGTATGATATTGTCGACTTTGTGCCAAGGCCCGCATGGTTTTGCTCTTGGACTCTACCCAAAAGGCCTCATATCAATCGAGATCTTGACCAYACTTATAAATCTATGATCGATGCTATTTCTAGCCCGGTGTGGGACTTGGTTCGCCAACTAACAATCATGATACCATTTGATAGGATTATAAACCGCACTATTTTCCACACCAGTATGATATTATTCACTTTTTCCCTAGGCCCGCATAGCTTTACTTTTAGATAAAAGGCCTCATACCAATAGGAGATTTTGTCTATACTTATAAATCCATTATCCCACTTCTAGTTGGTGTGAGACTTGGTTCACTCACCTAACAATCCTTCCCTCAAACAAAGTGCCACAGATCCTCCCTCAAGCGATCATCCATATGTCCTGCATATGATCTTGCTCATATTGAGTTAACTAGCTCATCTTCATTGTGTTAGGAGCGCACACCTTATGTGAAGCACCAGAGTGTACAGCTACCTCGAGAGCCCATCGCGAGTTGACCGGGGCTCAGCCCATTTGTTCTGTGTTTCAAGGATCTCTTGAATTTCTCAAGCTTGGCTAGGTCTTGGTCTAGCTTTGATACCACTTGAGTGTGAATGATTACTACTTAWATTAGTAATTCACAAATTTAAAGTTTACCAATTGAATGTAAACAGTTCAAATAAAATCGAGATAATTGAGACACAATTTAACATGGTTTAGCATCAATGCCTAAATCCATTAGACCATCCAGATGTCAAACATAATCTACTAAATCAAACAAGTTCAAGAGATTTATACATTAATCATTCAACAAAAATAATTTTTTTTAACAAAATCAAAACTCCCTATTTGCTGAATCTTGTAGCCGTTGGTAGATTCTTAAATTGTTGGCTGACGAAGATGTTTGAACAACTTCTTGATCTTACTGAATAAAGTTCTTTCAGCTAGCTTCCTAAGTCGCTCAGGATAAGGTGAATCTTTGGTAAAAGGTTGAATCAACAATAAGGAGATTCTCAAGCAAAAACAATGATCAATATTGAGTAAGCATTTCTCAAAATTGACATATGAACAAATACAATTATATATTTCTCACATAGCTTTACTTCTTCTCTRTATACAAATATCAAATTAGCGTGCAAACTATATAGAGCATATTGTTGCAACAGAAAGATTGCATCAGAGATAACTAACTCARGTTTATTAGGATTCCTTATCTAAAGAGAACTTAGGTTTATATTTAAAATAGAAAACTTGTTTATGAATTTATCCAATCTAAACAACTTTGAGAAAGMTAATGCAGGATATATTTTAATAAGGTATGAAGAAATTCAATCAACAGAATAAATTCAATTTTTCATATGATAAAGGTCCAATCCATATGTTCTTACAATCTCCCATTTTTTTATTTTTATCAAGCTGGTGCAGGAATTGAAGTGAAACAAACTTGATTTATCAAAAAATTATAAACTGCAAAATAGCAACATGATAATGCATTATGCTCTACCCTCAACCCTACCGTCCATAGCATTGTCAAGAAGTGATGTTTGCAATATGCCATAATCGCACGCCCATRCAATCTATTACCATCAATCTCATGGGGCTGAGGTCAAAAAGCTTAGAAAGACACAACTCCTCTCATCTAATCACGCTAGCAATAGCTACGCCTCTTATGATTGGCTCACCATCAACCCTGAATTCAATCAAACCTGCCCCATCATGATGTGTGATGATGGCCTCAATGATAGTTTGATGAGACGTGTGTCTCCAGCCTCCACCGCTCAACCATATCGATGATCAAAGCATGATCTACACCCACATTCCCTAACCTACAAACTCCAACAAAGCCAACCCATGACCTCCCCAACTCTCAGATCGGCCTTACTATAAGTGGATGAAAATTTACCTACGATCATCCTAAATTTTAAAGCCTTAGAGATAGATTGCTTCTCATTTGCCCATATAAGGATAGACCGGTGCACTCCTACCTAGAAAGCAACGACGAATCTAATCGATTGAGTGAATGTCTATGGGAACTTTATACGTCTACAACAAATGTAGATCTTGTGGTAATTAAAAGTTTGCCACAAAAGGATATTACTACTATTTTGTAGACAATAAAATCATGATTTGCTATAGAGTAATGATTTATTATTATCTATAGTCGATATTATTATAAAAAATTAAATGTAAAAATAAATTTCATGAAAGAAAAATTATTATTAGTATTTATAAACAATCTGGATTTATTGTTCATAGCTTAATTTCACTATAAGTAACAAGCAGAGACCTCATTTCCAATCACTTCCAAATTTTTCTCTTTAAAACAAGCCGAAAACTAGTTGAGCAGATTAATTGCAATTATTATGTATCATAAAATAATTCCAAGACTACGTAAACTCAAGCAGAAAAGCCTAAAGCACCAAAAATGACTTAAGCCACACAATTAAATCCTATATGGCTAATAACTTTTTCACTTCAATTATGCATATTAGAAAACCTTAATCCTCTGCTTTTTGCTAATATAGCCACTTGGATCCCAACATATTGTTCAAGGCGGAACAGAATAAAGCTAAAATTAATTGCATGAACTTCCTCCATAGCGAAATGAAAATGGTAAAATACCCATCTGCAATTGCAACTAACTATTTAAAGAAAAGAATACCACCATAAAATATCTTAATCTGACTGTTTATCTAGTTAAGAGTATGTTTCATAATTATACRCTGCCTAATGCAACCTATACTAACCAAGATCAATTTATCTTACCACCCTTTATACACTTCATCTTTCTCCAAAGATGGTAGCACCATTCTGGGAAGAAAGGAACCTGTGGCTTAGGCCAGATTCTACCTCATTCAAGAGACCAACTATCTTAATGTGGAATTTTCGTAACTACTGGCTTTTGAAATTCATCAACATGGGTCATTGGCTTTTATTTTTTATTTTTTTCCCCATTCATCCAAATATTAAGCATGTGCCAAAAACATGTGTGACTACCTCGGGGTTTTATTAACTGCATRAGTATAAATAAGCTTCTATTACAGGCATCAGAAGCCGGTTTCTAACATCATTGCAACAATGTGAGTGGTCTCCGAGACTGGCTTTGTCAGGGATGATGGAGAAGCAGACTATCATCAATGTCACTGAATCTAGCAAAGCAAGCTCAGAAGGTGAAGTTAAACTTGAAGATGAACATGGAGAGCAACCCCAAGTTGAAGAAATAATTCATGATGTCAATGATCAACAACCTAGTGATTTATAATTTTGAAAGATGAGAAATACTTAGCAGGAAAACAGATCAATACAGTTCTTGGTTCCTCTGCTTGTTATGCCTAATCTTCCACCTTCTGTCTTATTGTAGAACCTTTGTATTCGAAGTGTGAAGATAACTTATCATTTGCTACCAAATATTCCAATTATAACAAAACACTATTCTGCMACTAAAGCCGGTRCTACCAAATATTCCRACTAAGCGTTATAACTACCAGAAAGCAGAAAAAGCCAACTAGAGTTCTTCAAATTTAGTGTAGGTTTAACGGCGATGACGACCGCGAACGACGGCAGCGGCAATGAAGACAATGACGGCAAGGCAAGGCGATGGAGATGGCGAGATACAAGGATGAAATTGGGCAAAGTGATGAAATCACAGGAATGAAATTGCAGTGAGATTACATTGATTTTTGAAATTACAATGAGGGAAATTTACCTAGGAGTTATGCTCCCCACAGTCGCCGGTCTTCTCATTGTGTTGGGAATGCCGTCGGCGGTTGTGGTAGGAAAGGTGAAGCAACGGACTGATTGATTGGGAAGCTGAGGATTGAGAAACGAGAGTAACCAGAACGTKTTCCTTGTTATGAATTTCTGTTTTTTTTCATTGAAAACAGCTGAAATGACTTTTCTGTGTTTTCTTTCCTATTTAATTTTTTAAAACAAAATATATTTTTTAAAATAAGTAAGTAAACGTGTTTCTTTAAACTGAAAATGAAGAATATTTTAAAACATTAAGGTGTCGTTTGATTAACGGAAAAATAAAGTTATAGCTTTAATTTCGGGAATTAAAATTCCCTAGAGATTTATTTATCTCGTTTGTAAGGTAATTGAACGTAAATACGAAAGCAATTTATATTTGTATTAAATTGCCTGAATTAAACTCTCGAGTGAATATAATAATTTAAAATATTAAATGTTAATAAAGTGTTAATTAAAATAGAATGAATTAATTTAATCAAATCAAAAATCATATTTTTTGCTAGATAACGAGAAAATTATTTTTTAAAAAATATATGAACTTTTGAAGAAAGGAAGATTTTTTTTTCCAAACTATATGATTAATATAAAAATAAAAAGGTCTGATCTCAGTATAAATTGGTATCTTAAATTTCAAAATTAAATGAATCTAAATCATATTTTCTTATAAATTATATAGCAAAAAGTGAAGTCTTTGTGGGAAAAAGTCTGTAAGTCCTTTTGAAAAACATGTTGGAGGGTTTTTAAACTTTAGTCATGGAGGAGAAGAATAGAGGAAGAGGAAGAACGAAAGAAAGAGGGAGCGAAAAAAAAAAAAAGAAGAAGAAACTTATTAAATTTTCGAGAAAAGTAATCAGATTACCCACCCTTGTAGTATTCTTCATTTTTTGTTTTTTGTTGGGATTGTTAGTTATCTCATCGATTGAAGAATTTGATTCATTTCCAAATACCAAACTAATTCTCCAAAAAGTAGGGAATTTAATAGGTAAGGTATCACATACTTTTTTCATCCAAGGCCTTAGTTTTTTATATTTTTTCTATTTCATTTTGAATCATGCCGAACACAAGCAAATTTCATTCAAATGGAAGCTCCACACAAATCCAAACTAAGATACAAGAAACCAATATAAAAATTATGTTACTATATAATAAAATGCAAATAGTGATTGAAATAAAGGGAGAAAGGAAGAACGTATTGGTTATCTTGTAGTAAGCAAAGAGAGGAGGAAACTAAAAGAAGTACAGCTGTAAGTAAAGAGCCCTCCGCCCTTACAGTTCTTTAACACGTGTGGTTTTCATCAATTTGGTCTCTACAATATGCAAAAATCTCCCAACCAAAAAAAAAAAAAAAAAGAAGAGAATCTCAATTATCCTCATCCTCAAATATCAATAAATTGTTCATATAGGATTTTGGACAAATTTTGGCGTCATTTCCTTAATCCACATCACATTTTTCCATAAATTTTTCCCCAATTTGGTTGAAGGAACGGAAGGAATGAACACGGAGAAGGAATATTTTTTTGGAGGGAGAGAGGGGAGAGGGTGTCTTGAGTTACTAAATGCCAGCATTAAATACGGATTTCAATAGCTCTATTTGTGGTATTGCATATTTGATAATTTTCACCCTCTCTACTTCCACATATTAAAAATTCTTCCTCTCCCTTCTCTCTATATCATTTTGAAGATTTTTCGCATTTCCAGTTGATTCTCATGCAGAAATCAGTTATAGACTCTTTGTGCGACACAAATTGCATATCATTTGAGGTAAATTTCAATTTAAATGTATTGTTCATTTTTTTTTTTTTTTGAAACTTGTAGGCTGAGCCACGTGGCCCTGCAGTAGTGCGACCTCAAGCTAGGCCCGGTAGTTCATGCTGCATAGTCCGTGTGGAGCGCGTATGTAGTTGAATCAACCGTATCGATTTGCAAAAGTATTGTCACATCTTATTGAGAGACACCTCAAGCCAATGCCATAAAACATGATCATTTTCCATATGTTAGATGCATTTTCTTAAATAATTCCGTCAATAGATGGATTTTTAAAAAGGTGGCATATATGGACCGAACGCATTAATTAAATGCGTTTGTCAAACCCATTACAAATAATGAATGTGTTCAGTTATCACATCGAATTTGGCATAAAGTTCATTTGCATTCAACAAATGCAGCTGTTTCTTCATGATCACAATAACACATGCGATTAATTTTTCAACCATTGCATATATGAAATGCAATCTATTAGTTTTCATCGCATATATAGAATGTGATCGTATCACRAATAAAAAATYAATAAAAGTCCCTTTTCCCCTCCCAATTTACTCTTACCAATCTCAGTAACCTCATTTTACTCCACTGTAATTTTCTATAACCTGATTGGTGCTGAGTTCGGCARTTGTCGATGCCTCGCCTCGCCCTTCGTTCGCCTCGCCAGACATTCGCTGCTGACATTTCTTGAACTTCATCCTTGTGGTCAAAGTTCTTGCCGGAGAAATCACCTTGGCCGTTCATGATAGGTGATTCCTTTCATGTAAAAACTGAAGCTTTCTTTGTTAGATTCCTGTTATTGTTGAGCTGATGGGTAGTGAACAAATTCTTCCAAATTTTGTTACTCCTCACTAAATAAGCATTGAGTTTTCGTTTGTGATAGTTTAACTTCTTTGATAGGATTGCCGAGCTTTTACTTATGTGATTCAGATATGTAAAATAGTTTTGATAGTCTACTATACCATTTTTATTTTCGTCAGTAATGAACTAGTTCAAATCTATTACCATCTATCTCATCCTCACCCCTGCTTCTTATTGATCTATATAGGTACAATTAGAACTCGCCATGGTATAAAGGTCTATTTACATGTGCATAACATTCAGTTTTTCTCCAATCAACAGCCTCATGAAACATAATTCTGAAGCTAGTGCGTTTTACAGACATAGACATTCAATCCTACTTAGTATTATATGATATCACTGTACACCAATCACACTACAATGAAATCCTAATTTATCTATTAAGTATCTTAATCAAGAACATGTTAAATTGCATCAAAGGCTTTAATTCCAGCCTTCTTGTCCCATTCCTCCGGAGCAGCAACATCTGACATAATTTGTTCCTGACTATACCAATGTATCTAATCCAAAATCAACTGTTAGTTTCTTATTCCAGAAAAAGAGTTTGGCTAAATCAAGGAAGATTTATCATCCAAAATATTTACAATAAAGCTTATTGAATTTAGTGGGAGTCAGTTTCAAGTCTGAAAAGGAATTAAAAAAAGAAAAAATATGGATCGACTTACCTTATCAATTACACCAAATTCTTTTGCACTAGTGGCGGAAAATGGTCTTTTCATGACACCTGCTACAGTCTCAATTGACAGGTAAAGTATAGTTTCATAGTGTCAGTGCCCTTTGGTCCTAACTTGCAAATATTCCAAAACAAGAAATATAAATATATCTGACAAGCTATATTCACGTTTCTAGTCTGTTTGGGCAATAGTTTACCAAGAATATCCTTGTTTATTACTACCTGTCAAAGAAGTTCAGTCAGCTTAAATAACCCTTCCTGTCCCAAAGTTTATTTGCATATAAGATGAGCATAAAATTCTTGCTGCTCATGAGTTTCTTAAGCAAGATGGAGTGGGCGTACAAAATTTATTTTCATTTTCTTCCGTTGAGCTAAGAATTGATGGCATAATAAAAATATCAAGGAACAAGAGATTATAAATAAATATAAAAGGTAGGTCAACCTAACGGTTTCCTTTATGAAAGCCTCAAAAAACCCAGTTAGCTCTATGGCACTTGTTCAACCTAAGCATAGAAACAGTTAGGAGGTTGCAATATGGACATGGCAATACCAAAATTTAGAGGTTCAGGATTACAGGGATACTGATCTTCAAAAGGTTTAGTCCTATGCTGAAAACTGAAAATGAACTGAGAGAAATCAAAACACGTTACGCAAAATGTCAAGATTAATACTTTGTGAGTGAAGTAGCACATTCCATCAATCATTGATGTTACACACCATGTAAAGTCTAACATGTTAACAACATTCCAGAACTGAAGTGAAAGAATTTAGCACAAAATGTTCAAGCATATAGAATAGCAATAATTAAACATCTTAGAGAAAAAAATTAATTAAATAAATGCGTAAGGGATCACAATTAAGAAACCACAATATATATATGTGAGGAGGTAACCATAAGAATTTTACGTTTTGATCTACCACTTGCCTACTTATCTCATTACTTAAGCCACATTCACCAAAGCCTATGCCATAAGAAAGATTGCAAAATGGGATTCCATTCATTGGTTATTGGTAAATATCATTATCAACCATAACTGACTGYAACATCATCTGTTCAGTGTAATGACAACGTAAATCTACCCCTTCTCTTTAAGTTATCTTTTCCCAGATGGGTCTCTTATTAATTACTTAGTAAGCACATAAAGCAGTAACTGATTGCCTATGTACAAGTCCCAGCAGAGATCATTTACCATTGATCCTTCATAGAACAAAGTTCGAAAATAAATGACTTCATCCCAGGAAATAATGACTGCATAATCAAACTTTGATGCCATGGATTCTGTGGAAGAGTTGAAAAGCTCGAATTCATTTTAGAAAGGAGTGCTATTGTCAATATGCACTTCATTCTTATTTTGCATTATGCTCTCCAATTTATTGGTTGCTTGAGCTTCTATGGATTTTTCTTTTGTTAATTCTCATGTGCAGTTTTGATTGTTGCTCTTACAATTGTTTTTCTTATTTTTGTGTTCAAATGGATCACATTCCCATCCCTGTAAAGGTGCATCTGGGTCCTTTAGATTCGTTGTTGCTCTCTAGGCAGGGGGAGCATCATTTTAGTTTGGTATGGGCAGGCGAGGAGACTTCCGTTTCTACATCGCTATTGTTTAGGTGTAGGGATGGACATTTTTGGGAAGCTTACGGCCGGGCCAATCCACGTGTCTGAGATTTGATCGACACGGCCGACTTTGTGGGTATTTGCTGAGTAGGATTTATGCAAGTTGATCTTACCCTAGTCAATGCATTGGTTGAGCGGTTGTGGCTAGAGACCCATATGTTCTATCTTCCCATTGGCGAGGCTACTGTTATATTATAGGACATTGCCGTTTTATGGCATTTGAGAGTATATGGTGATCCAATCAKTGGGGGCAAGGGCATGAATAAGAAGCCTAAGTGGGTGAACCAGTGTTTGAGAGTGTTAGGTTATCAACCCGAATGGAATGATATATATGGGAATAGATTGTACSCACAATCATTAGAAGTAGTGACTGATACACCATTGTGACCCGATGCCAGTAGCAAGATATTGTATATAGGGCACGCTGCTTCATTATGCTATTGTTTGGTGGAGTATTATTATTCGATAAAGCGGGAAAGTTTATACTGCTTTGGTTCTTGTCATTGGTTGACAATTTACAGCGACGTGGGACACTGAGTTGGGGCAATGGTGTGTTTGCATATATGTATATATGTCTATGTGAGGTGGATAAAGGGAATGCCCAAGGGATTTGCGATCCTACGGTGCTTTTGCAGGTATTATATATGATTTTGGATATTACGAATTATATTAGCATAGTTTTTAACATTTTAATTAATTTTACTTATTGACTTGTATATTACAATTGTAGGTGTATAAACACCTTCCAATATTACGTCCTACCTGCGAGATGCCTTTGTTTGAGTTGCCAGATCTTGTTCCCATCGAGGCGAGATGGAATCGGCCTTACAACCTTCGAAAATTACCCTCACATGTATTGAGGAACTATAGGATCAGTCAGATGTCCTTAGCACGGATAATGTGTGTAAAGAAATATTCCTAGTTCAAAYTACACTTTTATTATATTCTTTATGTTGAATGCTGATAATTTTATTCTTTATTCATTACAGTTCATATCGATGTCATATGAAAAGATTATTTAGGGGGCTCATATGAATAGATTTGGTAATCTACTTCGGTGCTGTTGATTTGCTAGGAGATCATTAAATACTGCTTCCTTGATAGAGTTGTGTGGTAGTTTGGTGATGAGCAACATATTTCTATGATGCATAATCACTTTCATACACATGTAGTCCTACTGAGAGGCACTAATGAAACTATTTGGGAGGACGAGCACAGGAGGTATATTGACGAGTGGACTGAGTGGCACCATTAGATATTGACTAGTGTACCAGCCAATTAGGTCATTGTTGTAGCACCTGAGTATATGGATTGGTATTAGGTGCACATACAGTTGATGATATGTGATCTATATGTTAGAGAACATCTTCCGGGTTATCAGACTATGGGAGCGGCCTTGCATTTTTTGGTATAGTTTTTTATGTTTCATATTTTATTTATAATGTTTATGGAGATATTAAAATGTTGATCATTTTCGTATATGCTTGTAGGCATCGACCATGAGGCAGATTTATTATAGATGATCCGATACTGCATGCAAATACACATTCCAATGGGRTATTGACGATGCTTCGAGAGAAGATGAGTAGAAAACTATCTGACATTGGGTCTGTTGGTTGTTCATGCTAGGTTGATGTAGATGCAACACCCATTCTACCTATTTCCCAACATCCTCATCGGAAGATTGATGCTTGTGGTCAACCAAGTATTTGTTGAGGTGGTAGACATTCACATGGTCAGGAGCAACCTGCTAAGGATGAGTCAAAGGCATAGCCCGATGTTCATTAGTCGAAGACAGAGCAGGCTGATATTGTAGATGATCAGGTAGCCATTCAGCTTCTTATCACATGGTATTCTTGGATGGGGATAGAGCTAGGCCATCGCATGATGCAGATGCACCAAGCCATTGAGTACATAGGCTGATGGTGGAGTCTTTATATAGCTTGATCGGGGATCATCACCCATGTAGGGCGATATTATTGGACCTGGACAGTGGCTTGATAGATTAGATGATGATCTAGATGCACCCAATCTCCATCGGAGGGGTTCTCGTGCTCGTAGAGTGCCAGCCTATTATACTCCGTCTACATATGACCCATAGGACTATTTATTAGACTGTTTATGGATATATTTTATAAATATGATATTACCACATTTGTTCTTCCTAACGATAAATCATGCATTATTGGATATTGGAAATTAAAAATAATTGTGCTTTTATTCCTTGGAGTTATCGTAATTGTTGCGATTGACGGTTGATTGCAACTATTGGATTTATTGAGGTTTGATATTGTGCTGAGRTAGTTTTTTGTATGAARGATGGCTTGTAGTAGAAATGATTTGTGCAGACTTTGATTAGTTTAACTATCACATTCAACAAATGCGATGGTCTCTTYTGATTGCATTTGCTGAATGCGATGGTTAGCTGYTCTWAGTGATTTTTCTTTCAGTAGTAAACTGATGTAGGTTTGGTCAATGAATCGTTGTCGGTTTTTAATGTTTAAGACCTTCAGAGGCACGGGTTTTCTCTATCTTTTCTTACTTCTTTCACCTACAACCCTTTTCCTCTCCAACTTAACTAAAAAAAGTCACATCTTTCCACTATTCTACCATAAATCTTCAAAATCTCCATCACTGATACACTACTCATCAACATTTATTCACTACCCRTCTACAGTATTGGCTAGACCTTGTGAAAAATTAAAGGCAAATAAACATTTAAGTTATGATATGTTTTTCCTTTTTTTGTAAAAATACTTCATTTTCTTGATAATTTTGACTTGATGATGTTAGGTTATATTTGATTATAAGAATAAGTTTTTTTTTTTTTAAGGTTAAATGTTGAGAGATTAGGGTTTTATGTTGGGGTTTATTGTGAAAATATGAAAAATTAGTTTCAGATTTGTTGTGAAACTATATGAAATTATGGTTAAATGTTGTGAAATCAGAGATATGGGGTTTATTGTGAAGATATGAGAAATTAGTTTTTGTTAATTTTCATTACTTGAATACATGATTTTTTTAACAATTTGCATTGTAAAATTAGGTCAATTTACTTATGTGGAAATATTATGAAATTAGTTTAATGTTGTAGGAGTAAGTTATGAAATTAGAGATATATATTGTGAATGTTATATTTAATGAATATTAGGGTTTTAGATTTTGAAATGTATGTCATATATCATGAAAATTAGGCTTCACGTGTTCCAAAATAAGGGATATATATTATGACAACTTTGGTAATTTCTACATATTGTTTGTTTAATAGGTTTTGAGACAATGTCTTCGGACAACCATTCAGAATATATTTGCATTGAGATTCTGAAGATRAGGCATGATGCTAGAAGATCTCATTTCATTGACGGACATGTTCAAAAGAGTTTGTCTATAGGGYGGCCTGTATCCTACTTAGAGTTGTGTAGGAAGGTTTTTAGTTAAGGAATTTTGATCTTGACAGATATTGTCTTGAGTTCATGTGTCATATGTCATTTATTTAGAGCAGAAAAGTTCATTTTATGTCCTATTGGATTACATATGAGGAGGATATACAAGCACTATGGGGGGTGCCCAGGGCAACACGATTCCATCAGATACAAATACTTGTTACTTTTCACGAAATAAAATAACCTCAGCCACAGCCCGTGCTCCAGCATGAGCCACATCTGGTACTCCATCGGAGGCCTACTCAGCAAGTATTCCAAAATATATAGACACATAAGGATTTTTCATGGGCGCATATACGACATTACTAATGAACCAATAGCCAGTCATGCCGGACTTTACATTTCCTCTAGTGACGGAAGCTGATACTATACTTTCAGGTTATTGGCATCCACACATGCCTAGTCATGATGTCCCAATATGACCTTCCCACGATCATCATTATTCATCAACCAACAACAATTCATTTTCAGAAACAATGGGGCGAGTGATCAAGGCTATCAATCAAGATCATCTATATTAGCAGGGCAGGTTATTCTAGAAGTATGGCACAACGTAATGAAAGGAATCATGTTGAGATGAATATTGATGCAGCTTGTGATGAGCATGTTGATACATTTGACATAGATGTTTTGCCTATTGAGCATGAGGATGTAGAGGTCGTGGATAGTGGTAGTGACAGTGATAAAGATGTTGTGGGAGTCCTTACACGTCCACACATGCCTAATACGTCCCAGGAAATTTTTGGCTGGAGGAGATTGTTCATGTTTTCGATTATACTTCTTTAAGAGCTTTTCAAGATATGGGTTCAAAAGGCAACTATACAATTTTGTTGATGCTACTAGGACTCATCCTGATGTGTGATCAAGYAGTAATCTCGATATTCGATTAGACATGAGATTTGAGGAYAAGGAGCAAGTCGTTGAAGCTGTCACTAGTTGGTTATATAGAATGGGTTATGAGTACAAGGTGAGTAGAAGTAAAAGCAAGGAGTAGATGGGGTCTTATAAAAATTCAATAGATGAAAATCCATATTTGTGGTACATTGGGGCTACACAATGATATACTCACGGGCAATAGGAGATCACCATATTGTAGTTGGAATACACAAAACAATGCTCATGGGAGTCTTACTGCTTCGTGGGTTTCTTATCATTACTCTTAGTGTATATTTCTTAATTTATAATTGTATATAAATTGTTTAACCTTATAATTATCATTACAATAGGTATGTTGCACGACAAATCACTCATCCAATTATAGATGATCCAGAAATGCATGTCAAGGTTATTCAACAAGAGATGATGAAGAAGTTTCATTCTGGAATCACTTACAGAAAAGGATGGAATGCAAGAAAACATTATATCGAATTATTATTTGGCGATCGGGTATCTACATTCCTTGCTCTTCCATGCTACTTTATGGCCTTATCATCCACAAATCCAGGGAYAATTATTAAGTAAAAACATCACCGAGATAGTATTAAGGAGGTAAGAATCTTCAAATTTGTCTTCTAGACATTCAGGCCACAAATTCTAGGATTCACTTAGGCTAGTAATATCTATTCATAGGACACACTTAAGGGGCACATACTATGGGTTGCTATTGATTTATAGTTCATAGGATGCCAACAGTCATATTTTTCCACTTGCCTATGCCATTTTGGATAAATAATCTATATAGAGTTGGGGGATGTTTATGCAATTGTTACATTTTCATTTGATCAAGGATAGATTTGTCTATTTAATCTTGGATAGACATTATGGCATTTTTAGCATAGGGCACAAAGTCGAGATTGGCAAGAATCATACACTATCCACAAATTTTGTCTCCACCATATCTGTGTCAACTTCAATGTCACTTTCAAGAACAGTATGTTGAAAAAGTTGATGTATCGGGTTGGAAGTTTGATATGTACATAGAAGGGATAAGAAAAATAAATCAGGTAGCATATGACTAGTTGATGAATATCACTGTCGACAAATGGGCTCTATCCRATGATGAGGGATACATGTTTGGAGTTTTAACAACTAATTTCTCTGAAACTATGAATAGTGTTCTGAAGAAAACATGTGCACTTCTACTCAAGGTATTGGTTGAGATGAGCAAACTTTTTGATTACTTTTGCCTGCACTAAGATGAGACTCCCAATACTAATATCCATTTTCATCTAGAATATGAAATACACTGATCTCGAAATTAATGCAAGGATGCACTCAGCCACCAAATAAAATCTATAAGCTAGTTTATTTGGTGTCACCACTCAACAAAGACAAGGTTGAAGGGGTAACCATGTTACATGGTCAACATRAGCGAGAAGAATTGTGATTTCCAAAAGTGGAGTTTATTCGGAAGACCATGTTCCCATGTATTTGTTGTATGTATCGAAAAAGTGGTTGCGACATTGCAATTCTATTCAATGAAATCTACCCTATGGACAATTATAGAAACAGATATAGTTGTGATTTCTATTTGGTTGGAAATGAGTCAACTTGAGGCCTGCATTTTTCAGCCTTAAACATAACGAAGAGCTTATGAAAGATTGTAATCATTTGAAACCAGAGGCGTACTATAAGAATACATGGAAAAATAGATCTTCGCAGTGCTGACTCTCCCCTAAGATGTTCAAACTATCATCAACCTGGTTATATTATACAAAATTGTAGGAATAATAGATTTCAAAGAGCAACGGAGATAGTTGATGAGTTGTTGTAATGGAYATGAATTTTTAAATTCAAGTATTCTTTTTCCCTCTTGATTATGTGTTACAATGATYGATAATGTTGTGATTCGTAGCAAAATTGTGATGAGAAAGTTGTATTTGGTTAGGATTGTTGTGGTATTTGTTTTAGAAATATATTATCACAAACCTTTTTCTTTACAAGTTTGATTTTATCCAATCAAAAATTCTTTTAAGTTGTAGATGTAGAAAAAGTCAATGCATTTTGTAAATGCTAAGGGAAAATAACGATCGTATTTACCAAATGTCAAACTAAAATAACAATCGCATTTAAATCATGCGAACGAAAAAAATAGATCGCATTTGGTAAATGCGATCACTACAATTGGTATTTGTTTCAAATTCCATGCAAGGATCGTACGCATTCATTGATTGTGATGCTTATTTGGATGAACGCATTCAGTAGAATGCGTTCGATCCATTTATGCTCCAGTTTAAAAAGTACGTTCACTGACGAAGTTGTTTACCAAATTCAATATAGATAAGGAAAAAAAAAACCCATAAAACATTAGCAATAACTTCTTTGAAAATTTAAGAAGTTCATCAAATCCCTATAACCACACTGAATAACCTTCCCAAAATTAATGTTAAGATAAATTTAAAGCCACTAGMAGATCACACTAAATAATTCACACACCACGTCAAACTAATCAGTATACTTTAAACCATAAATTTTCTAAACAAAACCCACAAACAAAGTAAAGAGAAAGTAGTTTAAAATCTGCACCTAAACTTAAATTGAAATGCCATATTAATAATATCCCAGAAGTATACTTCATCATCCAATCAACATTGCAATACTCCGATATTTTCAAGTTCCACAACATTAACTAATCAAAATGAGTACCCAAGAGTTCAAAATATACTCAAATTGAAGATAAGAAAAAACCCTTAGCAGTATCGACCAAATACTAATAAATTTTAGAATTTTTAGCAGAAAAGCAAAAAACCCAAAACAAAGATTTACTCACCGCAACTTCAAATTCAACTTGTCGAGCTTCACTATATATTAACCAAATACTCAAGCGGGCACTACTGGAACAACTCAAATGAGGGATTTTGGGACTGATCAACTGAAGGATTTTAGAGAATAATGAAACAAAAGATTTTGTTCATAAGTAAGGGCAGGAGGGATTATGGTTAATTGATGGCAGAAGTGAGGGATTTAGGAAGTTGATTTGATGGATCATGTTCAGAAACTAGGGATTATGGTTTTCAATGGAAATTTCACTCAAACAGCTTGGCATATTATAAATTGTGTACTGTAGGTGAAAGGGAGAAAGGCATGAAAATGGCCAACTCTTTGTAAAAAGATGTCAAGACTTTGACAAGAATTATAAGAAGGATTACTTAACTGCCTTGATAAAAGTGTTGCTTTGGCAAATGGTTAAGTTTATAAAATTTTACCCTTCAACCAGGGATTAAATCCCACATATCACAAATTTCACTAGGGCGATGTCATGTTTGACATTGTATGTTCAAAGGCCCTTAAAATAATTATTTTTATGAATCTTATATAAAGACTTTTAGGGCATTTTAAACACKAAGAACCCTGAGAAAAAAGCAGTTGGCTTGAGAAAACATTTTCAAAAGCTTAGATTGATTATTTTATTACAAAACTGCAAGGAATATATTAGCAATTTCTTTTTAAAAAAAATCAAATACTAAGGTCTTCATTTTCTTATCATTCATTTCAAGAGTAAATATTGTAATAAAACTTTATCTCATTTTGAGAAAAGATTCCAAGGTTATCTAGGACTTAAACCTTTATTCAAAGGCGAACATTGAGGTTGTAAAAGGGTTATTCAGTGTAAAACCAATTTGTTAGGTGACCCTTGTGTAAAAGTCTTTATGACTTTTGTTTAGTAGATTTTATAATTCTAAGGGTGTGTCCTTAGGTAGTGAGTGTAGATTTTATGGGAAAATCGTACCACTATAAATTTTGTGGTTGTTTGTCTCTTTGATTTGCATGTGATTTGTTGGTTGATGTTGTTTCTTTTTCTCATTAAATACACTTAGCATTTGTTGCATCTACCTAGTGTTTGATATTTTGACTCAAAGGGTGAAAACTTTTTATTTGTAAAAAAAAGTTTTAAAGATCCAATTCAGCCCCCTCTTAGCTACATTTCATAAATGAACATATTAGATACATTGTTAACTATATTGAAAACATTAATCAAGTTAGCAAGTTAAGTTCAAATTATTCCATATTTTCAATTTTTCTCAAATATTTAACACACATCCAACAATAAACGCATAACTTTTATGCTCAATTTCAATGTAAAATACTTTGACAATTAATGATAATACATCAGAAAAAATCTGATTATGCAACAACATTGTTCAATTGGAGGACTAAGCTTGGCTACGTTGTCTTGGTTTGCATATGATAGTGATATAACATGAGTATTCTTGCACCCAACAAAAGGTACAAAAGAAAGGAAAAGATGTAGATGAGTATTTATATACAGATATGGTTAATAGAGAAAATCCTATTCATCATTATGACTAAAAGAAAATAGAAGTGCAATGTGAAATAGGTGGGGCTTTTTGTCCAAGACAAATTGCCTCTAGAACATGTCAAGTTAAAGATGGATGCTTAACATGAAGTCCTAAGGTATGAACTATTTTTCAAATGAATAATTTTTTAATTCGAATGTTAACTAAAATTTAAATGTAGATGATAGATAGATGAACATTGTAGTTAATCTTCTTAAATTGGTAAAAARTCCTTYTGTCGAATTGAATCACACATGTTAAAAGATCAACGTCTATAAAAATTTGTCTCTGCATATGAGCCATCAAGGTGGAACCAACTATTTAGGTTAAATGAATGTACTTTCACATATCTTAAATATTATTTTGCACAACATTTAAAGTATTACAAAATAACGTGCCGCATGATAACTTATACTAGTAACATTAAAGATCACAAAATAAAGGGAAAAAGCTGTGATTTTTTATTAATAAAAAGAAATGTATGCATTTTACAATAAAAATAATTGAACTTTAAGCAATAGAATTTAAAAGGTTAGGGATTGTGGATGCAATCTCTAATTTGCAATTAGAGAAAGCTAAAGAAAAGTAGATTTTGGCACTAGGCTGATTTGTGGTCATATTGTTATTGAAGAAAGTTTTTGATCCAAGCCACCATGACATAATCCCATAATCCCATAATCCCAATTCACTTCAACCTAAGGTTTTGCTCTTTATGAGTCACTACTGGAATTTGTGGTTGTGTTGAAGTAGGATATGCAACTTRCTGTAGAGCTTATGTGTTCTTGAGATCTTTTATCCTCCTGTTGATTTCCACCAGCTTTTGCTCTACCTTTAGCCCAAAAACATTTAAGTTTGCCATTGTCATGTTTTGGAGCATATTTTTGCCATTCCATAGGCTTTGGTACRTCAATTCTGTGATCTCTTTGTTGCGATTTTCAATTTACTGCTTCAAAAGTTGTTCATTAAGTTTGCTTATCCTTTGCATCATAAAGGCCGCCTGGTCCAACATCTTCTTTGTCTGAACAACTTTAGGTAGCCTTTGAAATTCTGAAATCAAATGTTCAACTCCCAATTCACTCGGCCACAAATCAAGTTTAGAATCATACGGGCTATATATAGCACAAGCATGAATRCCACAAAGAGCAGCAAGTTCATTCACCTTCTTTAGAAGCCCTATCTTCTTTTTCTTGTACGTAGMTTTTCTTTTCACATCATTTTCAATGTAGGCAAGTTTCACTTTCCTTCTAGTCATAGCTAAACCAAGGATACAATGAAAGTTCAATTTAAGTGCAATGTGTTGGTAGAATGATTTCTTATGTTTGAGTTTCAAATGTTAATTGCTCTATATATACGGCTTTGGAGACACAAGCATTAATGACAAAGATTGTCATATATATCTATGCCATAGGATGCTATATACGATTCAAGAGATTTGGCAAGAAATAAATTTGAGTTTATCCCTAGTTGTATTGCTTTGAATGATTGACCTTATCCAAATAGGTAAAAAGAGAAGAAAATTACAAAACGCAACACAAATAATTAAGGGAATACCATTGATACCCTTACAAAAGTTTCATATATTTGATCTCTCTAGGACTTTTTACTTTGCATCTTCTCAAGATTACAATTAGATCTATTGATTTTGTTGCATTTTCGCTAAATATCTCATAAAATATCACACTGTTTGAGGATTTGAGTTAAAAAAATCAATTTAAGAGTTAATAATCATTATAATGACCAGAGCCCTAGACAAGCACATGGTGTAATGGTGGGTTCCACTATAGCTAGAAAACAATGCAATGGCTCTAACCCCTGCGTGAAATGTCTCACACTATATATATATATATAGCTAATTCTTTCTTATTTAATGTTAACTTTTTCTTATTCATTATTTATTTAGAGTTGCACTAATTTCATTTATGTTTTTTTACTGATTTTGTAATAAATATATAAAATGTGACATGCATAACGAAATGGCCAAAGCCATTGCGTTRGCCAGAACATGACAAGTGTCCTAGTTTATTGTAAACTTTAGGGCAACCAAGTCTTAAAGCTTCCAACAGAAGGGACTAAGGGTCATTAACTCCAACAACAACACACATACACACTGAGTAGTCACAGGAGTTTTGAAGAGGAAGGAGAAATTCAGCAAACAGGAGAAGAAGTCATCGGTTTTAAGGGCAAAGAAGAGGAACCCATGGGTTCTTCACCAAAGACCTTCACTATTTCACCAATTAGGCTTTGTTTCTCTATTCCTTTATCCATTTTAGAGATGTTATCTATCAAATATATTTGTACTTTTGTGTAGCTGAAATCATGAATAACTTTATAAAGTTAGAATTGATGATGAACTATTGTATATAATGGGTTATTGAATGCTTATGAGTAAAGCTCTCATATCTTTTATGCTTCATTCAAGTGTGCTATTTATTGTACCTTTACGATTTCTTGGCTATTAAAGATATATGTTGGAGCTATTTGAAGGTTAAAATGTACTATTGTAGTGGACTTCTTGAATGAATGTGAGTTTTGGGTGTCTTATGTACGCCATTTATAAACACTAAAGACATATATATTTAGCCCATAAAACCTTACAGAGTTGTACAACACTTGAGCAATGTAGCACTAAAAGGTGAACCAACCTAGTAGAAAATAAAAGGAGCCAACAAAACTGAAGGGATTGAGGTCATAAAACTGTCTTGATTTATGTGAATGGTATTGTTATAGCATTACTCGTAACATTTCTTGATCATTAATGCATTTGGGATTCATTGACTCTAACTCACTTTTCTCCTAGAAAATCATCTCTTGGGAAGGTTGCTGTTGTGATTTATTACCGTCTTTTTATTTGTGGAACGTTTTATTATTTTACTTTATCTAGTCACATAAAAACAAACTGCAAAATTGTTGTTTACTAGAGATTTTTGAAACTACTTTCTGCAAAACCAATCCTCGTGGGACGATAATTTACTCACTCTAATTACTCATAAATAGTGTATACTTGCATGTTTGAATTCAATTGTAACATGCAATTTTGTTTATCATATATTAATTCTATGAATGCTTGTGTTGAACAATATTTAATTTTGAGAATTAAGTTTAATTAGTGATTTTTGTGGATGATGCTTCATTAATGATTTTTGTTATGTAAATCTTTATGAACAATATTTAATTACATAAATTATTTTTTTGTTAGAAAATAAGCATTTTGATGGTTAAGGTGGAACTTGTTCAAGCTATTGTAGGAAAGGTTTAGACGTGGAAGTTGATGGAAAAATGGAGAGATAATGTGCAAAAGAGAGGTTGCAAAAAGAGAAAGTGCACACTAAAATGGATGAAAGCGAAACAATGAGAAGGAATCTATTGAAAGACCTACCTTATGAAATTACTGATGAAAGAGAATTGGAAGACAATCAGAATATTGAAGAAGAATCAGGGAAAATGGAAGATGATCAAGGGAAAGAAGAAGAAATTATGAAGAGAAATGGAAATTCCAACAAGAAATTAACAATTCATGACAAATTTGACGCAATGGATCGAAAACCTTTTATACCTTGTTTTTGACGATCTTAACTCCTTCAAGAGTTTTATAGGTACAAAGCCAAATGAACAACACAAGAATATCACAAAATTACAGCAAAACTTTGAGACTGCATTGTTGAATGTGAATGAAAAGGAGGAAGAAAGGTTCCAAAACCTTGTTGCTACCCTTGATGATGAGCATGATGGAACTATCAAGCTTATGGATGCAAATCAAGAGGCTTTGCGTAACATCCCTAGATTAGGAATTGTCCTAAGCCGAGAGTATTGTTGACTTTACTCCTAATCATATCAACTACTATAGGAAAAAAAGAGATTTGAATACTTGTCTAAAAAGTTTTATAAGAATTTCGATAGAGTTTCCTCTGTAATTTCAACAACTATCCCCTGTATACAATAAAAAGGTTCTCAAACATTTTCAATACTAGTAAACGACATGCAATCCAGACCAACAGACTTCCAATATAAATAAATAGAGTATTCCAATAATCTTCTACTAACTTAACATTTAGCAAAATTGAAAATTTCAAAACTTAAAAGAATTTAAAGCACGAATAGTTAAATCAATAAAGAAATATCTTAAACAATACATAAAACTCTCTAATCAACCATTTATCTTATTCACTCAAATTTATTTAAATAATGCTTCGGGGGATCAAGGCTTGCCCACAAATAACCTCYATGCACCATCTGCCTACACATCACCTGAAATGCAGAATGAAGGAAATAGAATGAGCTATGAAGCTCAATAAGCAAATCTCATGCATGAATGTATGTGAAATGCACTATATATTACGAATTTATAGTTCACTTTCTCAATAAAACTTTCTAAACACTTCCATAAAACTTCCATTTCAAAATGTAAGAACTTTTTAAAACTTTTACATTTCATTAAAGTCGTGAGCTCACTTAGTGCAACGCCTAGCCATTAAGCTTGCAGTGGAACATTACTCTTTGGAACCCGATCACATTTCCTACCGGTAGAACTGCATAACAGTTAACATTACTTTAACTCTTTCTTTTATCTTTTCACTTCCCAAGAAGTGAACATTATTTATTTCCTTACCATACAAGAGGGTCTAGGTCGGGTGCATCGGTCCCCCACGCCCCATTTTCCATTCACATTTTTCATGGCTAGGTTTACACTCCTTTCCAAAATCTTAACATTTTTCGATAATCATTCATTTATAAAATTTCATTTCCTTTCAAATTTTATTTCCTAAACCATTCACTTCCTAAATGTATGAATGGCTCATGTCTGGAATGATGTAGAATACTATAACTACATGCCCATGACATGAACTGCATAAATCCATATTTAAACACCATTCGACATAATAACAGAACGAAATATATATCACATGAAATAATTCAACATAATCATAACACAGTCCAATATAATCACCACATAACACAACGGAATAAGTAGGTGTGTATAGTGATTTACTTACATGGAGTCCTTAACGTTAAAATTCTATTTAAACTGCAAAGTGGAGTTCCTCGACCGCTTTTAACGTCAATGTGCTTGAAAATAACCTAATTATGATTACAAAAAAGAAAATTCATTTAATACGATTGTCCAAGCTTAAAACATTTACGCTTATTCTATGAACGCATTTGCCAATTTTAACTCGTACTTAATTCTCACATCCCCAAACTATTACATTCTTAAAGGCACAACTTATTTCATAGCTTTTTACCCCTCTCAAAAATTGATAATGGTAATACCAAAAATAATACATTTCTAAGTCAAAACACATTCTTTATACAATTTAAACTCATTCTTAGATCGGGTAAAAATCTAATCTATGTTCTCCCACAATTTCACTATAGAATATAATTAAATAAGTCATTAAATTATGAAATCGAATAACAATATTTTCACTTTTAAATCAACAAACTCTGAGTGTTGCGGAAGCGGCATTGCTCTCCGGGCGTGCGCTTAGGCAGCGCACGTGCAACAGCCCTAGTAGTGCATAGTGCCAGGTCTCCTGGGCATCTGGTGGCCTAGGCGTCTGGGCGCTCGGTCGCCTAGGCATTTAGGCGCCTCGTCGCCTGGGCGTCTAGGTGCTCGGTCGCCAGGGCATCCCCTATTTTGGAAGCCAATGAACGGCCAGCAAGAAACCCAGTCTCCGAACTGTTGCTAGTTCTAACACCCTCTTTAGACGGACGAAGATGGCTAGCAATCGAGCAGTGGCAGCCTGGCCAAAGCATCACGAAATGACGTGGTCAGATCTGAAGGTCGAGCTGGAGTGACGCAGGCAGAATAGGTCTGCTATGTGACGCGCCACTTGGAATTTGGACCATGTTGCGAGAGAGGAAGAAAGAGGAAAGTTAGCTGTAGCAAATCGGCCAGATATGTGGTGGAGGCACGGCGACGAAGCAGARCGGTGAGATCGGTGTTGAGATCTAGTTGCGGCTCCAAGCATTGACGACTAGTGAGCAAGCAGCAAACTGCATGTTGCGAGCGGGCGTCTTCGAGCAGCGGTACGAACAGATCTGGAAGAGCTTGAATATGGGCAGAAGGAGAAGATTCGGAGAGATGACGGGAGGCCAGAACCAGCAGCTCCGRTCGAGGTTTGGGCAAATGGCTCTGGATTGGTGCGACGAAGGTAGGGACGAGTGGTGTCAGGCAGCTCTAGCTGGTGTGGCAAAGGCAGGTACAAGCAGCTCGAGTAGCTTTGGATAGAACCAGATCCAATCCAGAGATGTAGCGATCTCGAGTGGATCTGGGCGATGAGCGGCCGATGAATGTGCTCGAACATTGGYGAGTGGTGGCGGTAGTGATCAATGCAGCGTCGACCGAGGGAGAAAGGAGGCAGTGCAAGCAGAGGGAAAGGTTTGGGGAAGAGGGTAGACGGCATTAAGCTGATTTAGGTTTTTTTTTTTTTTTTCAAACTTGGGCCCTAACCCAAATCCTTTGGTCCTTCCCATTCCATAACCAATCCAATCCTTTAAATTAAATTCTACAGGCTTTCCTTTCAGTAAAATTCTAGTTTCCGAATGAGAAATGAATAAGCCTAACAAGTAGAGCCACTAACTAACCAAAGACCCTAATTCGATTAACACGATAATTCCATACTTATTAAACGTACAATTAAATAATAACCACATAGAAAATTATCTAACCCTAGTTGGCACACAATTCATAAACCATACAAAATTCATAAAAAGTAATATCTCGAGYATTACACTTTGACAAGAAGATTGCAAGACATTATTGCTAGGATGAGAGAAAATCAACAGGATGCTGCAAGCCTGGAAAGAGATGAGACACCAAGGCTTGGAATTAAGAAAAGACTTGAAGAATGGTAGTGATATGATGTAAAGATATCCCATTCTTAAGCCCTATTTTTTCCCAGTTTGGATCATTTTTTTTAGTGTTCTAACTTTAATTAGTGATATTTGTCTTTATTTTAGATAAATTAAGAGTCACCATGATCATAGCTTAGCATGGTTCTTGAATTGCTCTATTAGCACCCAAAAGATTGATCTTAAAAGGTGTTACAGAAAAGAGAAAAATGCTACAACATCCAAGCATTTGAGATAAAGTTGTAGGATACATGGAACAAAGACAAAATGTAAATCCCTAGCATTTAATGAACAATTAGGTTGAAAGTGACAAAAAAAATGCCTATCGGAGTTAACTTTAGTCTCTTACCTGAAATGTTGAAGCAAAAAAGGACAAGTGAGGCCTAGAATACCATAAATTGGCACAAATAGACAAATCTATTTGAGTTAGCAGCCCCCTATTAGAGGTAATAAAAGCTACAATATCGCCAATTCAGCTTTGATCTGCCCTAAGTAAGAAACCAGCCAAACACAAACAGGAGAGAGAAGACTAGAGAATAGAATAGAAGTTAGATAGTATTAGTTAGTTCGGATTTACCTTCGATAGAAGAACCCATTCTTAACTTTTATTTTCTTGTCACTCACTTATCTTTATTGCTTTTAGTTTTTATCTTAATTTACCATTGCTTTCCATCTTTACTTTTATTATCATAGCTTTCGGAATTTCTTTTTAAACACCTATATCAAATTGTTGCTCATTGGTTTTATATRTTGACACTRAAAAATAGCTGATGTAAATGACTAAGGAAGGAGCAATGGCTAACGTAGTAGAATGGCATAAGGAGTTGTATGGCTAAGAATCGAGATAGCTAAAGACATAGGAAACAAGCAAAGCCAAGGATCAATTGTTGAGCAAAGAAGAACAGTCAAGACGACAGAGGTAATAGGCGGATCGACTATAACTGAGCAAGATAGAACCACTCGACCTATGAAACTGGGAACGTGCTACCCGCTAGCTGAAGGAATGGGATGGAGGCTTAGAAGGACGTGCAGAAGGAGGAAAATGTGTTAATGGTCTCAGCTTCCTTTAGCTCCAAGACAGTAAGAAYATCTCAGCCAAGTATAATAAGAGAAGATGAAAGAAGAGAAGGACACCTCCATCAATCCAGAAATCAAGCGTGTTTGTCTTTATATTTATCTTTAAGTTATGTTTTAGCAATGTTTAGCAAKCTTTATAGGAAATTTTCTACTTCTTTCTAGCTTTTTAGCTATGTATTTAGGTGTCGTTATGTTTCTTACATTTCAATGATGTTTTTGTTATTTCCTAAGTTGTTTTGATTCTTTAATATGCTTTCTTACAACTTTCATTAGCATAGTTTCTCTAAACTTCTTTATTTATCCAGATTTAATTGCAATTTTTATAGCATGTTTTTAGATCTTAGCTATTTGTTAGATATTCTTTGTGTATTTTTGAAATTCTTTATGAGTTCAAGTTCTTGCTTTTATTTTCCTATTTATTTTTATATAGTTCTTAAAGTTTTATTATTTACTGCATTAATAGTGTAAGTGGTTAGTTTGCTCAACTTGTCAGCCTTTTCTTCTACTAGTCACAGCTACTCTTGTTTAGCATAATTTACAATCTTACTTGGTATTTATGTTGCTCAATTTTGTTGCTTTTCTTGTCGTTTTCACACTTGTAACTTAGCAGAGCTAGTTTAGCTACAATTTACAATATATAGATTTGTTTTTTAGCTTAGTCTGCATGACTCTTCAGTTTGTTTGCTTATCTAGCTTAGCATAATCGGCTGCTATGTCAACCGTATCAAACAATCAGTCATTGACCTGATCACATAGTTGACTTGCACACTTTGTGAGGGCTTACTTAAGCTAACTCATGAACTCCGCACTAAAAAAAAGAGGCTGTTACGGACTGGGGCGAGCCAATTAGATGGCTAGCTAGTCAGAACTCAGTCCTTGTTATGTTGAACAGCTTAGCACACTGTGACCAAAATAGCYGATTTGGCTAGCATTTTTAGCACCAACACAATTGGCATGCCCGATAGGACATGTTAAGTTTGCATGATATTGTGCTCTGGCCAAAAGATCAAGACTAGMGATCAAAATAGCCCTTTTTGGGTTAGTGGAACATTTACAGGAGACATGCCAGAGTTCGATTATGTAAGTGCTATTYRACAGACACTAGAACAYAAGGGTRTTCYATAAGAAATAGTACCCTGTCGACAAGATCCGTAAACATCAGCTAATCCCTCRATGAGTAGCCGATTCCACCTCTTTGTCAACTATTAGCTTYACTATGGAACAGGGCACAAGTGAGTCAATGCAAACCTAATTTTGCAATTTGCTACTATCTTTAAACCCATGTTGCAGAATGAAATCCAAGGTTTTACACAATGAAGAGTCCCGGGATACTCTACTCCTACCCAGCTAGTATATCATTCTTTCATGGTCTCGACTCCTTTCACAGAACATTTAGTAGCTGTTTGTTCTTGGGCATAACCCCTGCCACAATTTCCATAGGGATTTATTTCAATGGCATACATGATCGCTTTATAGTCAATGGGCCATATTTTTATGTCAGGGCCATCCTACTCTTAGGACAACTGCAGCATGCGCAGTCGTCCACTATAGCTTTCTCAAAAACTATAAACGTATTTCCACCCCAGACTTCAAATTACCTCAGGTCTCCATGACAATACTACTAGTATCCAGCTAGGGAGTAGGAATACATTAGCTAGTATATGGTTGGGTAGACCTAGACCAAACCCACCTCACGTACGAGACAAACTTGGGAAAATAATCTCCACATGCACAAGAGTGAGTACATCCTCCCGAGAGGATTTATCAGAAGAGATATATCACACTCCCAGATTAGGAACCTTATCTTAAGCCAGGAATGTCACCATTTACTCATTGACATGAATTTGTGGAAGCTCAAAAGAATTTAAACCAAATAATAAATACTTAATACAACCATCCTAATCCATAACATTCATTTACATTGACTTCAGGGTATCATAGCTCGCCCACAAGCGACCTTCTCGCCCTATCTGGTTACACATCATCTGAAATAAAAATAAGAGAAATGAATGAGCTACTAAGCTCAGTAAGTAAATCTCATGCATGAATGCATGAACATGCCCTACATGTCATGAATTATAAAACTTTACTTTCTCAATGAAAACTTTCCAAACATTCCCTTTTTGAAATCTTTTACAAAACCTTTCCTTCAAAATGTATAACTTCTAAAACATTTCATTTCATTTCATTCCTGAGCTCACTAGAGTGCAACGCCTAGCCATTAGGGTGCAGTGGGCCATTTGTTCTTTGGAACCCGATTATATTCTTATCGGTAGTACTGCAGAGCGGTTAACATTCTTTCATCTCTTCACCTCCTCGAGGTGAATCATTACCCCCCTCCCAGAGGGTCGGTTCGGGTGTGCCGGTCCCTCCACCCCCCATTTTCCACTCACATCCTTCATGGCTAGGTTTACACTCATTTCCAAAAACTTTAACATTTTTCCTAAACACATTACAATTTATAAAATACATTCCCTTTCAAAATTACATTTCCTAAACCATTCACTTCTCAATGTATGAATGGCTCATGCCAGGAATGATGTAAAACACTAACTATATGCCCATGACATGAAATGCATACCACTGTATATAATATATCATTCGACATAAACACTGTACAGGATATGAAATACGTACAAATCATTCCACACAATTAACACATCTCACAAAACAATCCCATACCCAACATATTAAACTAACTAAAAGAGTTCAATTACATTCATTCATAAACATTAATGTGATGTGATAATTTACTTACACAGAACTCAGATTCAATAACAACAACACATATATGTTAATGAGACTGTGAGAGTTTACTTACATAGAACTCAGATTCAATACACATTCAATTCACCTAAGAGCAATTTAATTATAAAAACCATACATATGCTTTAATGAGAGTGTGAGAAAATTTACTTACATGAAATCCTTTACGTTAAAGGTTCTTATTTAAGTCGCRAAATGAAATCCCTTGACTGTTCTCAACGTTAAGGCACTCAAACCAAACCTATTTGTGATTACAGAAAGAAAGTTTATTTAGTACGACTGTCCCAACTTAGATATTCAGGGTTTATTCTAACAATGTCAATTGCCTATTATTAATCCATACTTCCTCCCCACATTACCAATTATTATGTCTTTTTAAGGGTACAATTTAAACTCCTTCGTTCGGGTATTAAACTTAATTTATGTTCTCACAATTTTACTTTGGGATACAATTTCATAGGTCATAAATTTCGATATTAATTAATAATGTTTTCACCTTCTACGTCCACAAAGTCCAAGTGTCTCGAGAATGGTAATGGGTTCTCGGGTGTGCACTTGAGCGGTGCGCGCAACAGTCCTGGGCGTCGAGCGCCTCGGAGCTGGACGCTTAGCACTGGGCACTAGGCTCCCACTAGTCTGGTGCTGGCACCTGGGCTTTGCTGCTATCTCTTGTTCTTGGCCGAAAACCCAGCTGACTGGCAATCAGTCGACCACCAAGCAGCACGCTCTAACCGCCCTCAACTGAGTACTAGCCGGAAGACGCGTCATTGCCTCACATGGCCCGCTGCTCTGGCGGACTGGTAGCGCACGCATAGGCATGCAGTAACAGCAGGAGCAGCAACGACATCATCTGCACGCTGAAGGAAGATCTGGATCGATGCTCGGCGTTTCTGCCGAGATCAGTCGCTCGAGCGAGACGAAAAAAGAAGAAGGGGGGGGGAAGGTTAGAGCTTGGCGGCAGACGCCTTAGTCAGGAGTGGCCTATGGTTGACTCCGGTTAGCATGCAAAACGCGAGCCTCTTGCCGTTCGCAACTTGCGCGACGGTGATAGAGCAGCGAGCGACCGACCCTAAATATATTAAATGGTCAACGCGTGCAGGATGGCAGGATGTCAACAGTCACAGGTGAGCAACCGTGCCCGCAACTTCTGATTTGATGGCCCTGGGATGTACACGTGCACGGATCTAATGGCTTGCTGACGAGCAGTACGGGTTGCCAAATCTTGGTTGAGTGGAACGTCTGGGCCCTAACTCTCTAGCCCGTAAATCGGCAAGCTCTCGGCGAACGAACCCCTGATGCTATTTGCGCTCCTCCTGAGCCAACTAAACAATTTCAAGCAGGGTAGGCGCGTAGCAGCTTTTTGTGCAAACAACGCACCTTGTGTGGACATGGCGTACAACAGCGATAGTTTTTTTGTGCAGCGTCAGCGAAAGAGGAGTGGTGGCAGCTGCGAGAGAAGAAGAAAAAGAGGTGGGTAGGGCTTGGGGCAACATGGTTAGGGTAGGATTTGGGCAGCGGCGGCACAATGAGGAAGAAGCAGAAGAAGATTCTAGGGTTTTTCATTCTTCTTTTTCTTTTTCTTTCGTTTTTTTTTTAAAATTTGGGCCCTAACCCAAATCTTTCGGGCTTTACCATCCGTGACTAATCCAAATCCTTAAATTAAATTTAACGGGCCTTTCTTTTGATAAAAATCTAGTTTTTTGAATGAAAATGAATAAACCCAACGAGTCGAGCCTCTAACCAACTAAGGGTCCTAATCGGACAAACCCGATAATTTCGTACTTATTAACATACAATTAAAACATTAACCACATAGAAAATTATCTAACCCTAGTTGGCATGCAAATTCACAAGATCAAACAAAAATTCATAAAAAGAAATCTCGGGCATTACAAGATACCCTTAGACCACTGAGTTTTCCAAGCTGGGAGACAGTCACCGGTGAATTTTGGTTTCTAGCAGCAAATTTTTTGGCTCAAACTCTACCACCAATCAAGGCTAATACAATTGCCAACACTTTGAGAAGGCAGTTCGACTGAAACCTTATTGGCAACAAACGACTAGTCTATAGAAAGCCACATCCAGAATGGACAGACCATGCAGTTGCTCTTTCTCGAGGCCACAAATCATCTTAGTTTTCCACTTTCTCAGGCAACAATGACAAAACCACAATGGAAAATATCAGCTGTTTCATGGCTTAGTAGGGGGAGCTTGGCACCAATGACTTGCCCCAACTTCACTCATTCTCATTGTCCCTAATTGGAGAAGCTTTCACACGGTATGCCAGCTTCCCTTCCAATTCAGTTCACGGCYAGGTTGAAATGGTATGGCTTTAAAGGTTTTTTTGGCTGGTACCAAAGGTATCGATAGCAAACTTATTGGCTATCAAACAAAAGCCCAACAAAGATGTTATCGACTTCTTGGAAAGTTTCAAGCGAATGAGAGTAAAGTGTCCTACTGTATTGCCAGAAATCGAGTATGCTAGAATTAGAATTAGGCGAATGAACCCGTAGCTGAAAGAAGAACTCATTTCCAGGAATTCTCTGACCTGTTTATACTACTCTCTCATGCCATGCGAGTAGATGAATTTATCAAGGATAAGGAAAAGTYTAGACATGCCAAACTTAGCAGAGGACAAACTATGATTTTGGTTATCAATGACATATCCAATTCCAAAGAAGACTGAAGCCAGTACAAGGAAAGGAGGATGCTAGGCTAGGCTATCAGCCTAGCTACTCCTTTGACATATATAAGGCCGATCGAGTCTTCGATCACCTTTGAAAGATTAGTAGATTAAGCTCTCGGCTGCACAAAAGATGCCTTCCCCGAAAGATCTAAAAGGCAAGAGGTATAATAAATGGCACAGCACATTTAGTCATGGCATTAATTATTGTGTGGTCTTCAAAAATGTCATATAGAGGGCCATTCAGGAATACCGATTTCGTATCTCGGATAAGAAACCTTAGGAGTCATTGGTAGACATTGAACCTTTCACATTAGTCGATGCTAGCATGATGACAGGTATTGTTGCCATAGAACAATGGTAGACTAAGAACTCCCACTATCAGAAAGTGTGCTAAGGGGACGTTCTCCACCAGTTGATACTAGAACTGCAGATCAGCCGATAAAGGTTTATCTAACGAGTCGGCATTACAAGAGGAAGGTAGTACATCAATGTTCATTTCGTTAGACGACAAACCATCTGTTTTCAGGAGAATAACTTTTTCGGAAAGAAAAAACACGACTATCTTCCATCCAAAGGGTAAGACCATGATAATGGAAGTACCGGCCGTTCAAAAGTGGATAACTCTTGTTGCATCCTTGTGGAAAACTAAATCCTAGAAAAAAAGGGAGCAGAGACAGAGAGCTCAACAAAGGCCTTTGCTAGAAGAGTACCTAAAAGTAGTTGAGACACGGAAAAGCCAAGGCATCAGTATTATTAGACTACTTCCTACCAAATTCAAAATGTTAATCAGTAAAGCTCTATAGCCGGCGACATCCCCTCAACAAAAGAGGCTATAGCAGAATTAATCACTCCAGTAGCTGATATCCTCTCAACAGAACAACAGATGGTTTTCCCCAAACCAACTAAAGAAATGGTAAATCATCGTAAGCCTTTGTATATCAAGGCTCATATGGACGATCATCTAGTTAGCCAAGTGTTTATGGATAAAAGGGCTATCTCAACATCATGCCTATCACTACCTTGGAGTGTTTAAGTAAGACATAAGCTGATCTTATGAGTACCGATATCTAGATGACCAATTTTAAAGGAGGATCTACACAAGCAAAAGGGGTCCTGATAATAAGTGTCTACGTCAGCTCGAAATCTAGTACAATTGCTTTCTTCATGGTAACAACTAAGCTAGCCTATACAATACTACTAATGTGAGATCTGATGCATGCTAATCAATGTGTACCATCCATTTTGCATCAACAGCTCATGCTGTGGGATAGTGATCAAGTGGAGGTTGTTCCAGCTGACCYCAAMCCATTCRCAACTGACATTCAGACGAGTGAGACTATCTTTTACTTTTCAGAGTTTAAGCTGTCATGTTTCTCTAAGCCCTCTTTATGAAACAAGTTTAATCATGGATAGGTAAATGAGGCCAAGGGGGCTGAAAGCCATTCTTTTACAGGGGCAACTATTTGGAATTTCGATAGGTTAAAAGCCTATTCTGTAATATGTAAGATTCAAACAGAGATGGCCAATTTGCTAAAACCAAAGGATACCCACGAAGCCTTGGAAGTTGAATGGAGCCTCAAACAAGCAACTGGGTTTATACCCCAGGATCCTCTCATAGACGTCAACTTGGGAGACTAGGGAGAGATAAGGCTAACTTGGTTGAGCTCTGTTCTTGAGGAACAACAGAACTGGCTGATCGGTTGATTAAATAATACAAGGATTGCTTTGCTTGGAACTACAATGAAATGCCCGATTTGGATCAAAGAGTGGTTAGGCATCACCTATAGATTAAAGAGGGATTCAAACCTCACAAACAGTCAGATAGGATATTCAACTAGGCTCTTTTCCCAAAGTCAAGAAGGAGGTAGAATGGCTCCTATATTGCAGAGTCATTCGGACAGCCAAATATGTTGAGTGAGTGTCTAACATTATGCCGGTCATAAGAAAAATAAACAAGTTATGGTATGTATTGACTTCAAAAATCTAAATCTAGCCACACGTAAAGAAAAATATGCCATACCTATGGCAGATATGCTAGTCGATTCAGTYGCAGGAATAGGTTTCTCAACTTCATAGATTGTTACTCTGGCTATAATCAAATACAGAACCAAGAATGATATAAACAAGATAACATTTAGATGCTTGGGAGCAATCGACTTGTTCAAGTAGGTGTTCGAACTAAATAATGCAGGAGCTACGTTCTAGAGCACCATGAACATTATTTTCCATGATATGACTAGCCAAAGTGTGGAGGTTTATATCGATGAGCTGTTGGTTAAATYARCACCTTCTCGCAACATCTTGATAATTTGGAAAGACCATTCCGAAGGATGYGCGAGTATAATTTGAAGATGAAGCCAATAAAGTGCGCTCTTGGAGTATTGACTGGCATTTTTTGTGTTTTTTGGTACATCGAAGAGGAATTGAGGTAGATCCTAAAAAGACCAAGGCGATATGAGAAACAAGAAAGAGCTTCAGAGCTTGATAGGTAAAATAAAAGTTTTGAGGCATTTTTTGGTAAATTCAACTAGAAAACTCAAAGCTTTCTTTCCCTTACCAAATCTATGACCAGGAGGCAGAAGAACAGGAGGTGTTTGACCAGATCAAAAAGAGCTTTGCCAAACCCCTAGACTTGGTTCTGCCTTAAAATGATAAGTCGGTGAAACTTCATATATTAGCTGCCCTTAAAGCTTTTAAAGGCAGGCTATAGCCGATTTCCTGTGCCGAGCATTATTCTATTAATAGGACTGGTCATGGGCAAAAGCACAAAGTTATGTCGGGATTAATCCTTGGAGGTTGACATTTGATGGATCCTAAAACAACTTAGGGACAAGGCTGAGCATCACTGTAATTAGCTCAAGGGGCTTAATAGTAGCTTCATGTTTGAGTTGGAGAAAGGATGCTCCAACAACCAAGCTGAATACAAGGATTTCAATATAAAATTACAACTAATGGTGTTCATCAAAGCCCAAGCCATTCAAATTATGGGAGACTCACAGCTAGTTATTCAGCAACTAGCAGGAGAGTATAGATGTATGAACACCAATCTAATCAGCCTATACCARGAGGCTCAGTCCTTACTAAGGAAGTTTGCTGATGTAGTAGTTATGCACTTACCTAGAGGAAGAAACTAGGAAGCTAACGATTTAGCACAACGCATCAGGGTACAAAGATATATTACTAGGGAATGCATCGGCTTACCTTCACCACCCAATTCTTTTGCATCAACAGCTGAGATGCGCCTAACTGAAGGGCCGAGATCACGACCTACTTGAGAACCTTCAATTAAGGTTAGTAAGTAGCTCAAACAAAGAAATGAGTTATTTGCTTGTCAATGGTGATTTATTCAAAAGAAGCCATGAGGGACTACTTTCGAGATACTTAAGTAAGGAAGAGTTAGCAAGAGCATTGGCCAAAATTCATAAAGCATTATGTGGAGCACACCAAGCAAGGCCAAAACTCAAATGGTCTTTACATTGACACGGAGCGTACTGACCAACCATTACAGCTGATGTTACGCCTATGCTAAAGGTTGCGATTCTTGTCAAAAAACACGAACACCTATGTAATGTCTCAACTACAAAGCTTTATCCCCTAGTCAAGCTATGGTCGTTTAGAGGATGGGCAATGGACATCATCGTCAAGATTCACCCGTTGTCTTCTAAAGGGCACTCATTCATCTTAGTAGCTAAGACTTTTTTGCCAAGTGGGTAGAGGCATAACCGATGACAAAGGTAACTCAAGAAGCTTTTATTAACTTCATCAAACATCAAATCATTTTTCGTTTTGATGTTCCAAAATCTATCACAACTGATCAGGCGACTATCTTTACTAGGTTACTGAGCAGTTCAAGATCAAGCTTATACACTCAAATCCTTACTACGCCCAGCCCAACAGGCAGACATAAGTGACCAACAAGGTACTTATCAATATGATGAAAAAAACTATTGAAGATAAACCTAGGAGGTTGGATGAAGTTTTCCAGGAAGTACTTTGGGCATACAAAAATTCCCCTAAGACGTCCACAAGATTTACACATTATCGGCTAACATGCGGACAAGACGCAATCGTTCAGGTAGAGCTCACTATACGATTAGCTAGGGTATCTTTCTAGCATGACATGTTGATAGCCGATTACCAGTAGGCTCTACTAATATAGCTGGACCAGGTAGATGAAGATATGTGGATGGCTTTTAAACACATCCTGGAGGTATACACAAAGAGTGGCCAAGGCGTATAATCAGTAAGTCCTTGGCAGAAAATTCCAAGAAGGTGATATGGTTTGGAATTTTTTTTTTGCCTATTGCACCTAACGATCTAGAGTTTGGAAAATTGTCAACTAGTTGGGAAGGACTCTTTTTTRTTAGCAAAGTCATTCCGGGCAGCGCCTATCTACTAATGCAGTCGAATGGTAAGGAAATGGGTTGTGCAATTAATGGAATTTATTTGAAGCGCTACTACTCTTCATTTTTGGAATGGATTGAAAATTGATAARGTAAAAGAAGGGTCATTCGATAAAGCATTTTCGKCTAAACAATACAGCCAWTTGGCCTTTTTTCTTGATATATATAAAATATTTTTCAGCTACATACCAACCGAATGGGAAAAAAAAAAAAAAAGTCATTGTTCATGAAACAACTGATAAACATGATCCACTTAAAGCAGAGGGAGGAATAGCTTGCAATGGGGCAGCATCAATCACCTCTTGGCTATCACGTGCAACTGGGGTAGCAACAATTACCAAATTTGGATTTTTCATGATGGGAGCAGCTTCTAGTTTCACGAGTAATGTTCGTAATATCTTCATATAAAACAATTAGAAAGGACTCATCAAAAGGCTCAGTAAGCTCCACAAGCAATGTTGATAACATCTTCACGTTAAATAGTCAGAAGGGACTTATCAAAAGGCTCAAAAAGGCATTAGCATGAACCTGGGCAACCTTAGCAGAGGGTAGAGGAAAGGAAGGCTTAGTTTGCTTAGACAAAGAACTTATGTTCGACTTCTCAGCTGAACGTACCTTCARCAGATTCAACATTATGGACTAAGGTCTTGCCAAGTTGCCTTGCACCCATTCAGACCCAGTGTACCCTCATCTCTCTCACTTTTCAGTATAAGTTGTTGGCCTTCCAGCTCTCTCAGCCTAGCTCGAACTTTCTGAGCTTCTCTGTACAGTCTGACCAGGAGGCCATCCTACTGACTGTCTGGATTTGATTCTAAGCCAATTAGTTTTTCTCATCAGCCAACTCAGTGATTAAATGGCTAATCTCACCCCCCAGGAAGGTAATCTAATCAGCATGGGTAGAGGCACTTTGCTTTAGCAGATCTTGCTTTCTTTTCTTGCCAAAAAAAGAATGCTTAGCTTCTTATGCCTAGTCGAAATAGAGGTCAGTTCATCGAGTTTCTCTACAACCCTGGTCTAGAGTTTGAGCTGACCTCYATGGTGTAAAAGGGAACTGCTTAACGGGGGTGAATTAGGACTAAACAATAATTTCTATCCTTAGCTCAAAATTAGGATAACCAAACCAATCCAAAACTATCAATAATAGAAACAATGAGCGATAAATGACTAGCTATGACAATGATCAATTCAAGAAAATGTGATAATAAACAAGTTCCAACACTCTAAATACTTTAACTAGCCTTAACTTGAGAACTCACTATTTAAGATGATTCAAAATATGCAATAAGAATAATATGAAAGTGAATCACAATAAGGATAAGCAATATGAACTACGAGGATAACAAGAGGCAAGACACACGATTTATAGTAGTTCGACTTCAACAAGTYTACATCCACTACCTATGATCCCTCTAGGATTTCAACTTTTCACTATACTTGTGTAAATTCACAAAGATTACACAATAYCGATTGCTATCACACAACCTGACCAATCTCAACACTTAGAGAAAGCATCCAACCTAGGTTTTAACCAACAAACCACTTAACAATGCTAAAAKATGATAAGTCAAACAATAGCTCACCTAATTTGGATGAGTCTTACAATCATAGCTCAAATGCAAACCCTTGTAGGATGGATGTTACAACTTGCTCTCAGTCCTTTGAGATAACTTGAATAAGTGGAATAAAACTCAAAGTATGAAACTAGTGGAAATCAAAGCTTTTACTCAATAGATGATGTTTTTAAGATGATTAACTCAAAATATTTGCTCAGTAATTAATACCTTAGTTTCATTGCTTTTTAGGGCTTTTAAAATAGTATGTATAGTGTAAAATGAAAGTAAATTGAAAGAGCCATTGAACTAGCCCTTAGACACATTCTCATGAAAATCTCGAATGCACGGACGCACTGTAACATCCTTACAATCGTCCGTTGTACCGTCCTTGAGGTTTAGCAACCCTCTGGGTGATCACGGATATTGGGCTACCATCCATGGCTCAGGAATGGCTAAGGATGGTGCGCATCATCCATAGCATATGTCCTAGGTCATTAAAGTGATACAAATGAGCTAAGAAAAGGAACACGATGCAATGGTATAAGGGCCAGTATTTTTCAAAACTTATTTGTAATGTGAAATAGATTCGTAAAGAGTTTTGAAAATATTTTTAAGGGTTTTATAACCTTCAAACAATAACCCAAAGGGCTTAGTCACAATAATAAAAGAAATACTAAACCTTAGCTATCTAGTGACTAATCAAATGTCTTTCAAGTCCTCAAAAGCTGTTGAATCTTTAATTGGTATATGACTTTAGGATCTTTAATTCTTCCTTGTGAAATGAATGATATGAAGTCTAATATAGTTGTTGAACTTCCTTAATATAAGATTAACTCACAAGGATCACTAGTGAATTTCAATGTTTTGTTCTTGTCAAAATACGAGTCAATTATGATTAGGCACTCAACCCTAACAAAAAGAATATGGTCAGARGAGCACAAGCAATAGAGCATTCAGCTTTAAGTCCAAGGGAGAGGGAGGAATCAAGAGACTGGGCTATCAAGCTGAGGGCTTTCCAAAGCTCCTCGTAAATCCCCTCTCCTATAGGTATCTCTGCTCTAAAAATTGCCTCCAGGAAGCTAAGGATCTATGTCAATTYGACCGAGTTGTAGGAAACACCAGCAAAATTGAAGAATGTTACCATGTCTTTTGTAATTACGACTAGAGTARGGGGGAAGCTGGTATTAGAGAAGCTAGAGCAGTTAGAGTAGCCTCTTAGTCCTTAGTCAAACTGCCTTATTTTTCTTTCTCAAACGAATCAACTAGCGGAGCATTGGAAGAGGTAGCTGATCGGGACTTCATCCTTTCCATTTTCTGTAAGCTAAGAAATGGTCATTGAGCACCATTAGGCATCAAAGAAAACTATATGAGAAGGTAAGTACAAATACCTTGGGAACAACTGCTGAAATAGCAACTGCCCTCAGCCGTTTTGACTTCCTTAGTCCAGCAGAGGCACCTCTAGTTTGAGGCAAGTCTAGGAGAGGTTCCACATCAATCATCTCAATTAGCTTTCCAAAAARGGCAAACARATAAGAATGAAACACGAGCTAAACATATCAATAGCACAAGCTCAGCTAATAGACCAAATGAGCATACTTGGGGCTAGCTCTTTTATTTTCCTCTTTCTCCTAGAAGAGGCTTCATCAGGTGCACATGCAGCCGAAGGAGGGGATGCAATTGGAGTAGCCACAGCAACTGAACTTTTCTTCTATCTAGAAGAGGTCCCAACAGTCGATCCGGTAGCCATAGAGGTAGAGGAGATAAAAAGAGTAGCTGGCACACATAGCTTCTCACGATACACGATTGAATTAGCCAAGAAGTGGACAGTTTCTATCTAATCCCACTAGGCATCAAATTCCGAAGTTGACAAAGGATAAAGGCAAAAATTTTGAAAAAAGAATTTTCAAGTTTGGCTTGAAAGTTAGCAGTCCAAGATCTCAAATCAGGCTCAGAAAAATAAGGGCAGCTRGGAAAAGAAATGTGCAGATGAGGATTGGCTGAAATGTCTTGCATCTACCTAAATTATCTTGCACAACAATGTAGATAGTATGGCTCGACAAAAATCTGGTTGTAATAGGTAGTTAGCCGAACCCCGTTTAGAAGTAGTCGGGGGGTAAGAAGGATAGCCCAGATGGCTTTAACATCAACATGGTTTGAATTATCGGAATGTAACGTTAGCCAGTCAGGACCCTCATCTTGCTTGTACTAGGGAAAGGATTTGATGGTAGCAACTTTGGTGGAGTAGATTCGACTAAAGATATCTCGGTTGGAAAACTGATTACTAGTACTTTTGTAGTCGATAGCTCGTTACCTCTTCGGCCAGCTTTGAAACCTTAGTCGATACTTGGCTAATTCCAAAATTAGGAAAATATTGATATAACCATTGCTGCAAAACCTAGAAAAGGGGCAGCCACATTGCTAGCATCATCACCATTGGCCAAGGCCTCYACCAGCCGATYCAGGCCTTTCTAAATCAGGGAAATGACAAGAAAAGCTAGGGGAAGAGGTTGATGGTTCATCAACAGGGCAACATAATACTGGTAATCAACCACCACACCATAGAGGTTGAACAGAATAAATTTGAAGAGTCAACAGAGCAAGAAGGCTCCATGCTCACTGTCAGAAATGGAGCCAGAATCGGCTATGTTAGCCAACAAACTTGGCATACCAAGTAATGTGTTTGCTAAAATTCAATTCCTTCTTTCTGTCATTTGCATACAGGGCGGCAGCATAAACTCCAATCACTGGCAAGCCTAGAATGGCCACAGTATCTAGCAAAGCGGGGGAAAGAATCTGAAAAGGGAAGATGAAGGCATTAATGGCTGAAGATCAAAACAACAAAATGACCATGAAAAGGTTTTTGTTGAAGTTTAGCTGGGGGAGGATGACAATTGAATTGTATGGTAAACTCCCCATTTTTTCCAGACACCTTCCAAACTTGGTGTTAGCTGCTCAGTCCACAGTTCGAAGCTAGCCAAACGGTCTGGCTAGCACCAGAAATTTTTCGACCACATGGACAGAAAGATCAAACCCCCTAGGTTTGATGAAGGAAAAGCTAGCATTAGAAATAGGGGGAAGAACGAAAGGGCTCAGCTTGAAAAAATCCTTGGTGCAGTCATGGCAAGTAAAAGTAYGCCAGTAAAAGAGCAACGRTTGGTTAGAAGCCTTGTTGCGATTGTCGCGGCTTGAAGATATCATTCTAGTTATCAGAGAAGAAATCCAGAATGATCGGAGTTATGGGGTCAGGAAGAAATAACAAAGCAAGTTGCATGAAATTACGAAAGCTTAAGGAAGAAGAGAGTAATAGAAGAATGAAGAGTGCAATTTGATTTGTGCCTCTTTTGCTACCAACAAAAGCCAAAATGAAAGGACAACTACAAGTCCAAAGGCAAACCATCATCACTGAAGTTATCCAGTCGCTAGAAGCAATAGAGCTGTCTAGGCCCAATAGTCAATAACTGTAATAATTCTAATGGTATACAAAAGGTTATGATGACATCACGCCTTACTCAATTCAATTGACATGCATAGCCGATCATGACGAAGGCTTAGGGAGGCATGTGTTAACACTAAAAAATAGTTGATGTAAATGGCTGAGGAATAAGCAACGACTGATGCAGTAAAATGGCTTTAAGGAGTTRTATGGCTAAGAATCAAGACTAACAAAAACATAGAAAATAAGCAAAACCAAGGATCCGCCTCAAGCAAAGAAGAACAGCTGAGATGATAGAGGTAACAGGTAGATCGACTATCGATTGAACAAGATAGAGCCACCCACCTGAAGAAACCAGGAAATGTGCTACCCGCCAACTGAAGAAATGGGACGTGGGCCTAGAGGACTCGCAAAAGGAGGAAAATGGGCTAGTAGTCTCAGCTTCCTACGGCCGCAAGATAATAAGAACATCTTAGCCAAGTATAAATAAGAGAAAATGAAAACAKATAAGGATACCTCCATCAATCCATAAATCTAGCACATTATCTTCATTTTGATCTTTAAGTTATGTTTTAGCAATGTAGGTAGCTTTATAGGAAATTTCATGCTTATTTTCTAGCTTTTTACCTATATATCTACGTGTCTTTATGTTTCTTACAAGTCTTAATATGCTTTCTTACAGCTTTCATTAGCATAGTTTCTCTAAACTTCTTTATTTATCTAGCTTTCCTTATAGTTTTCTAGCAAGTTTTCAGATCTTAGCTGCTTTGTTAGATATTCTTTATGTATTTTTGAAATTCTTTATGAGTTCTAGTTCTTGCTTTTCTTTTCCTATTTGTTTTTCTATAGGTCTTAAAGGTTTATTTTTTACTGCAATAGTAGCGTAAGTGTTAGGTTTCTCAACTAGTCAATCTTCTCTTTCATTAGCYACAGTTACTCTTGTTTAGCACAATTTATAATCTTACTTGGTATTTATATTGCTAGAATTATTTATATTGCTCAATTTTATTGCTTTTTTTTTTGTTTTCACACTTGTATCTTAGTAGAGCTAATTTACCTACAATTTACTTTGCTTTCAGCYAGTAGTATTACATATGTAGTTTTCTTACTTAGTTGAGTCTGCAACTCTTCAGTTTGTTTGCTTATCTGTCTTCGCAGAATTAGCTGCTCTCTTAGCCATATCAGGCAAAAAAGTCATTCACCTGGCCAAACAATTGACTTGTACACTTTGTGAAGGCTTACTTAAACTAACTCAAGAACCCTACACTCAAAAAAAAGGTTGCTATGGATCTAGAGAGCCGATCAGACATTTAGCTAGTTGGAACTCAGACCTCATTGTGTTGAAAAGTTTAGCATGCCACGACTAGGATAGCTGATTCATCTAAACATTTTTAGCACCACCAACACAATAGAATAGTTGTTATTTTGCATGCATTTATGCACATTTCCTCTCATTAAACTATCATCATAGTAATGATACTCTAATCATCTTTAGTACTTGTAGGCCACGTCTACTGGTGTAAGTGTGTATTTAACCATAATTGGATTGGACTGATAACCATAGAAAATATTCCACCTTTTACCCTTAATTTTTGCCCATATTTAAAAGTTCTTTATTCTTTTATGCTCTTAATTTTGGTATGTGATTTCATTTTCAACATATTAAGGATTAGCACATGTAAGAATGCATTTTAGCCAGAAACCATCGAGATAAGTCTAAAAAGCTTGATCCTTGAGAAGGTTTGTAGAAGAGAGAAGATTGCTACAACATTCAAGCCTATGAGGCATGTGAAGGAAAAGATGAAAACAAAGAAGGGATACAAATCTCTGACATTTAATTAAGAATCAGAGCGAAAACTAAGATTATGAACTATAGAAAAACCTTTAAGATAGTATTCTAGTACTTAGTAAGGATGAAGTGATTTATTCCACTAAGGAAAATGTGAATTGCAATGAGCCTTTGTAATGAGTATTCTATAGGCATATGGTGTAGTCATCTTAATTTTCCAACAACCACACAATTGGAGGCTCCATGTGAGACATCACCCAAAACTTGCTTGCCTATGCTACAACATACAGAACTTACTTTAACTTTTACTTTCTTGTCACTAGCCTAATTTTTACCACTTTTAGCCTTTTATTTAATTTAAGCTTATTACCTATGTTTCAGTCACTTACTTACAAAATTTACTTTATATTGCTAATTACTTTTGAATGTTGCCAATACTATATCATAATTGTTTCTTTCAGGAAAGTTTAATACATTGTGCCTTTCATTAAACTATTCTCGTAGGATTGACACTGTACTCATTCTTACTACTTTTGGATCGCACATACTTGCACGTGTGTTAGTTTAATCGAACCAGAGTAGTCTGAGCATAGACCCCAAAAGTTAACATCATCAAGAAAGTCACAATAACATATCAATTTGAGTGAGGATGGCACTCAAATTCTGGAGAAAGCTAATATTCAAGAGGCTRTAACTGATGAATTGGCTACRAGGAAGARGAATCAACTAAAATGGTTGATGTGCAAGAGGAACAAGCCCGGAAAAATGTTGATGAGGCTGCTAGTATCAAGAAGACATTTATGAGGCTGCAAATACTGAAAACCTAAACAAAGAAGATGCACATAAAATTGAAATTCAAGATGAAGTTGTTCTTATGAACTAAAAGTTAACCAAAAGAACCTATTCTTGAAGCTGAATTGAAAGAAATTGTGGACGAAAAGTGAAAGAGAATAGCTGTAATTGATGAAGTGAGAACAAGTGAAGCTACAAAGGAGGAAACTCAAAAAATGAAGGCTGTAAATGAAGAAGGAAAAACAACTGAAGCTGCAATGGTAAGAAATTGCTAAAGCAAAATAGAAAGAGGWAGAACTCATTGTCAAACTATTTTGACCTCTGTTAATATACAAACAAAAGGACCAACTCAATCAGATTATAAAAGAACCATTAGTAAGGATCTATCCTTGAAAAGTGAATTAACAAAACTAGATGTAAGTGAAGCTACATCTAATGCTCAGGAGGATGCTAAAAAGGCTACAACTCAAGCACCAATGCAAGAACCAGTTGCTAAAAGGCAATGACCAACAAAAGGAAATTTTGTCAAAGCCAAAATAACCTACACAATAAGCAAAGAGGAGGACAAGAAGTTCAAATATTCGAAAAAGGGAAAAGTAAAGTGGTCCAAGAGACCAAGAAGGCAATCCCCTCAATATTGTTGATGAAGAGCTTGAGCAGGAACTTGAGACTCCACTGATAAGAAGGAGAAGGAAAACCCAAAGCTCATCACAAGTGAAATCTACAAGTGTAAATGTTGTTCCTAGTGCCACAAATAAAGAGTAATCTAATTAAGTTGAATCAAAAGAGTATTAGTGCTTTCTTTCTTTTGTTTTTTGTTATTGGTATAACACTTAATGTACCATACATATGGTAAACTGTTATATGAATGCAAATGTATGGTTGTTATCTTAGTATGGTCACATCTCAATGATTGGATAAGTTCAACATATGAGAATGTGTTACACAAGTAAGTGAGTGAGATAAGTATGGATGGTTATGGATGCTATGTTGCCATGATTATACTTATTGCTTTGCTCAACTCACTTAGATAAGTAATATGATAGATAATTGTGTTGTGCTTTATTGATGTTGGTACTGAAGGCCAAATACTAGGACTTTGTTACCTTATTTAAGTATTCATCTATCAATCAATTATAATGGTATATCTATACTTAAAATGCTTATTATTGAAGTATGCAATTGTTGTGAAAACCTCTTAGAAAATATTGCTTATAGTAAGGGAGAGCCTTACTTAACCATTTGAGGTTATTTTCATTAGGATTTTATTGTGATTTGTGGCATATATGCCTGGAAAATGTTCAAAATACAAAGGAAACTCTGTCAAAAGTTTTCAAAAATGTCATATTGTTTAATATACATACTTGTGTTACTCATTATATACTTTAAATCACTYGTTAGATATTTATACTTATTGATCCTATCATTGAATAGACCTATATATTATTGAGGGAGAGTTTTGACATGTTTTTATTATACATACTTCTCAATTATTATGTTCAAATTTCATATCACAATGAACAATGTCTCTATGTGTTATCATTATCAAAAAAGGGGAGAATGTAAACCTCATATTGACGATTCTATAGTTGTACTATGGATTTTGATAATGACTTGTACTCACATAGTATGTGAATGCTTGTAGACATAAATTCAAGCCTAATGGATTTCAAGATCTCAATGGACYCAAATTGAAGTTGTTCAACTATACAAGAAAAGATTAGATGTTTATATAGGTTTTCTCYAAGTATATAGGTTAACTTTCCTATCTATTATTGTATGTAGGTTTAGATTTGATTTCGATGATATTTCTTTTTGATCCTTGCACAAAAATATTTTCAAAATGTTTTTAAAATGAACTCTTTTGTGGAAAACATAGGTGTCTACTCTTACAATAGTATTTAGGCGTTCAGAATATTCTTTGGAGATGAATCAAAAGTGTTCATACACTTCAGACTTAGGACCTAGATACTTTGGACGTCCTAAATGCACAAATTGTTAGTCCAATATCCTTCTGTGAATGTTCAAATAGAACATGGCTTCCAATCGTACATCTCAAGGTCTGAAGGACTATGTCTAAATATAGTTTGGACTTAGGAGTTATGCTTGCCTTGGCTGTCCAAAGTTGGTTGATGTTATGTTCGAATACCTTCCACTCAGGCCTCAAATGATGTCATGTTTAACATCAAATGTTCAAAGGCCTCTGGATGAAACGTCTAAATGACAATTGGGATCACACTTTGTAGTTTCAAATGGTCCTTAGTCTGAGTCCAATATCCTTCCAGTGGATGGTCAAATGTTGGTTTAGAGGCTTCCCTATTTTGGTTTTGAGAAAAAAGCGATTGACTTGAGAGAACAACTTCAAAAGATTACATTGATTATTCTATTTCAAAAGTGTAAGGAATATATTAGCAAGTCCTTTTTAGATCAAATTGCAAGAACTTCATTTTCTTATAGTAACTTTTAAAASTGAAAAAATGTACAAAAACATTATCTCCTATTGAGAAAAGATTCCAAGGTTGTCCCAAACTTAAAACCTTTGGTGAAAGGTGAACCCTGAAGTTGTAAAAGGGTTATTGTGTGTAAAACCCAATTGCTATGTAAGTCCTTTGTGTAAAATTCTTTATGACTTTTGTTTAGTGGATTTGAATATCCTACAAGTGTGTCTCCAGGTAGTGGATGTAGATTTCAAGGGAAATTGAACCACTATAAATCTTGTATATCTTGTGGTTGTTCGTCTCTTTCATTTGCTTGTTATTTATTGGTGGTGTTGCTTTTATTTCTCATTAAATACATTTAAAAATTATTGCACCTACCAAGTGTTTGATATGTTTACTCAAAGGGTGAACATAACAGACACAATGTTAAATTATTGAAGACATTAATCAAGTTAACAAATTAAGTTCATCGTATTTCATATTTTTAATGTTTCTCAAATATTAAACACACATCCACCAATAAATGCATAATTGTGGTGCTCAATTTCAATTTTAGTACTTTGACGATTAATGATAACACATTTGTACAAATTTGATTAWGCAACAACATTATTCAATTAGAGGAGTAMGCTTGGCTACGTTGTCTTGGTTTACATATGACAGTCATATAACATGAGCATTCTTGCACCCATAAAAAGGTAGTAGAAGAAAAGGTACACAAGAAACAAAAAGATGCAGATGAGTATTTGTATACATATGGTGAATGAAGAAAATTCTATTCATCATTGTGACTGCAAGAAAGTAGAAGTGCAATGTGAAATCGGTGGTTTTTTTTTTTTTTTTCCCCGGACAAATAGCCTCTAGAACATGTCAAGTCAAAGATAGATGCTTAACATCGAGTCCTAGGGTATGAACTATTCTTCAATTGGAATAATTTAGTTTAATTCGAATCTTAACTAAAATTAAATGTAGACATAGATAGATGGACATTGTAGTTAATCTTCTCCATTATTAAGTTGGTAAAAATCCTTTTGTAAAATTGAAATTGTGCATGTTGAAGAATCAAAGTCTATAAAGGAATTGTCTTTGCATATGATCCATCAAAGTGGAACAAACTATTTAGGTTAAATGAATATTATTTTCACATATCTTAAATATTATTGTGCACAACTTTTAAAGCGTTACAAAATAAGGTGCTAAGTGTATGAATTTTACAATAAAAATAACCAAACTTGAAGTAATAGAATTTAAAAGGTAAAAGAATTGTGGGTGCAATTTCTAATTTGCAATTAGAAGAAGCACAAAGAAGGGCAGATATGGGCACTAGGATGATTTGTGGTCAGATTTTAATTAAAGAGCATGAGTATTTTATGCATGCCACCATGACAAAACCCCGTATTCCTAGATCATCGCAACCCAGGGTTTTGCTCTTCATGAGTCACTACTGGAATTTGTGGTTGTGGTSGAGCAGGTTGTGCAACTTGCTGCAAAGCTGCTGTGTTCTCGGGATCTTCTATCCTCCTATTGATTTCCACCAACATTTGCTCTACCTTTAGCCGAAGATCATTCAAGTTTGCATTGTCATGTTCTGGAGCATACTTTTGCCATTCCCCAGGCTTTGGTACATCAACTTCGTGATCTCCTTGTCGTAATTTTCAATCTGCTGCTTCTTAAGTTGTTCATTAAGCTTTCTTACCCTTTGCTCATGAAAGCCACCTAGTTCAATATCTTCTTGGTCTGATCAACTTTAGGTAGCCTCTGAAATTCTGAAATCACATGTTCAACTCCCAATTCATTCGGCTACAAATTGGCTTCAAAATCATATGGGTTATATAAAATAGCCCAAGCATGAATACCACAAAGAGCAGCAAGTTCATTCACCTTCTCTGGGTATTAGACTCAGAAATTGAATTTGTAGAACAAGTACTGCAAACTTTGGTATCAATAATGACATAAACACTTGCACCTCGGGTTGTATCAACAAAAATATCACATGACTTCTCCCCAAAATGGACTGTCGTATCATCAGTTGGTGAAAATGCATTAAAATCAACTGACAAATTAGGACCAGGACTAGATGGATAAGTAGCAATATGATCATCAATAGGTTCAGTAGAATGATCAACAGATAACTCAGAAATATGGTCAACAACATGATAATAACTGTGCGGAGTTATTTGAATGCATTATTTGATGAGTTTGTCTCAGTTGGTCGTGTTTGGGACAGGTACACGGACCTGAGCAGAGGATTGAATATGCTGATGTGATACGAGGAGTTATAAAGAGTTGCTACAATTGGAGCTGAAGAACCTTGTTCAAAATTTGAATTATGAGTTGATGTAGTTTGCTGCACTAAGCTCTCAGTTGCAGATATAGCATAGGAAACTTGCTGCACTAAGCTCTCAGTTGCAGATATAGCATAGGAAACTTCGGGCTCATCAAAGTACACATGCCTAGTTATAATAAATCTCCTTGAAAGTCTATGATAGCAAATAAAACCTTCTTAACATAAAGCAAATTCAATAAGACATGCTGATCTGATTTTTCCATAAGTTTGTTTTGTATTGCACAAGGATAACAAGCACAACCAAACATTTAACTGCATCTAAGCTAGGAACTTTCTAATATAGCTTCTCAAAAGTAGATTGCACCTGCAATGTAGCTGTAGGTATTCTATTAATAAGATAAACAGATARAGCACATGCATGGTACAAGAAAATATTAGGCGAGGGTTCTTATGGTAACATGGTGAGTGTAGTTTCCTTAATATGCCTATTCTTCCTCTTAACGATTCCATTTTGCTGAGGGGTATATGAGTAATACAACAGATAAGCAGTACCCTTGGCATTCAAGAAATCTCTGAAGCTATGACTCATGTATTCACCTCCACCATCACTTCTTAGACATTGAATAAAAAATGAAATTGATTCAATACTTAAGCAAAAAGGTCTGAAAATGTTTGAAAACTTGCTTTTATTACTCATGGGAAAATATCCATGTACACTTTCTACAATCGTTAACGAAAACTACAAAATATTTGAACCTTTCTAACGATGGTTGAGGTGCCAGATCCCAAACATTATAACGAACTAGTGAGAAAGGAACAATAGACCTAGACTGGGACACAAAAAATGGGAACTTGACAAACTTGCCTGATACAGGCTTCACAAAGTGAGGAATCTGCAAACTTGACTTTATTCTTATCTAGAATATTAGTTTTTTTGTAGCATAGTATGAAAAGCTCATTTGAAGGATGGCCTAACCTCCTATGCCACAATTGATGTTGTACTTGCTTACCAAAAAMAGCTAAATGTTGATGACGTAGTTGCTTGCTGACAGTATCCTCTATTGAAGTAATTTTATTGTTATTGCTATTATGCACACCAACAGAAAGTGGAATTAGATATAACCCCCCAGTACTCAAGCCTCTGAATAACACATTTCCTTGTACCTTGTCCTGTACAACGAACTCATCAMGTATAACCATGCAATAATTTTGTTCGCAATGTTGATGGACAGATAACTAATTGGCTTTAAGCTTAGGAATCAACAAAATGCTAAAGCCCTCACAGCTACCAATTGGGAAGTGAACCTTTAATAGAGCTGTCAAAAATGAATTGAGCTCGTCGGGCCAACCCAGCTTGCCATGTAAAATGGGTAGGTTGGGTTGCAGCTTTATGAGCCAGCAAAAAAGCAGAAATAAATGGGCCGGCCCACTCTGGTCCCGGGTTGTGGCTTGGCCGGCTAACCCAACTTTTAAGGTAAAAAAATTTAAAAAAAAAAAATTATGTTTCAAGAGTCATTCTACTAATGTGATAATAAAATGGCAAGAAAACATTTATGTTTATGGAGTTAAGGTCATTCTATGTTCTATTGCAGTAGTATTGCCAAGAACGGAATTTTGTGAAACACAGAGAAATGAACTTTTCATAGACMTTTGATTTGCATATATGGTTTGAATATTTTATTTATCTAAAAAAGGTAGTTATGTTATTATTMAATTTCTGCGTAATCCAAGATTTGGAGTTAATGACAAAAGGATGTAAACAGGATTATCGCACTGATTCACGGTAATAAATTCATGGGTATATTTATGATTAAACTTTTTGTTCTAAGAAAATCTTATATTCATTGTGGATTTAATTTTAACTACCTTTATATTTATCTATATTATACGTAGATAATGAAAATAATGAAAAGAATGCAACTATTAAAATAACTTTATCAAATCAAGGATAGAATGTTCTAAGGGAGAGCAAGGAAATGGAGAAGATATTGATACGAATAATGATGTCTTAGTTATTAATTAATTTTAAGTAACTTTTTAAACTTTGTTAAATTGTCTAGACTTTGTCAAATTTTAACTTTAGATTATGAAAGAATAGACATGGATCCTAATATATTGGATTATTCTTGTTATTTAAATAGCGTGCGATTAAGGATTTTTATTGTATTTTTATAATTTTATAATTAATTAATATATTTTTTTATTTTTTAGTGAGTTGGCCCGCTTAATCAAGGACCCACCTTCAGTTGAGTTGMGACTTTCAACCCGTGCCGCACCTAATGGCGGGGATTTTGGCAGGCCTGCCCGCCCCGTCCCACCGAGCCAGTTTGACATCTCAAATTTTTAGCAGTATATGTTGAGATGTTTTTAAGAAGAGTAATATAGGTAGTCATGTGATTGGAGGCTATCCTAACTCTACGAGTTCCACAAAACTGTAGAAGCAAAATCCTGGRTGGTTTTCAGCAGTTACTAGAGCAGTTTCAGGAAACTACAGAAGGAAAATCCAGGATAGCTCTTAGCCGTTACTGTTRTAGAAATTGCAGCAGTAATTTCTAGATAACAGTTCTAACAGTTTCAACATGTCTGTTGACAGTTTTTGCATTTTATTGGCAGTTTTGCTGTAATTTCTGGACAACAGTTTCAGGAATAACCCCATCAGTTTTATGCTGTCATAAAGTCTATATCCAGCAACAAGACACAGAATTTTACAATCTTTTGCACAAACTTTTCCACTGAAATTTCCTCCATAATTTCCATCATCTTGTTAGCTTAGTCTCTCCAAATTTCCTGTTTTGCATCCAGACCTTAATTTTCTGCCCCGTCTTTTTGGTGATTTAACTCAAGCGGCACCTCAAGCTCGCTATACAATAACAGATGGGGAAGCAGGACGAATTTTTATAAGAAAATGGTGCCGACACAATTCGAATTCTATATCTTCGGATCTAACAATTTTAACCAATAATCTTTATTGATGAGAGGGTCATGGACTTTTTTTCTTTTTGAAAGAACTCGTGCTTAACTTGATTGGAACTATCACATTTATATTTAAAAGATCTAAAACACGTACACGAATAAAGATTGAAAAAGTTTAAAGTAATAATTAGGAACTAAAGCGGTCAAGCATAAACATGAATGAAATAAACTGGCGTAAGCAGTAACCACCATTTCAAGTTTGTGGTCAAAGATACCAGCAGAAGAAGGATGCAAAATAAAATTAGTCAAATAGAGAGTCCGTTATATCCACCGGTGTTTCCCAAGAACAAAAGGCTAAACAGGCAACTAAAATAGCCACTTTTGTACACGTAAACCAATAAGTTAACATGTAATTTACAGTGAACTTCAACTAAACTGCCAAAGAATTTTAAGAAAGAAACTATGTTAAAGTCACACTTGATGAATTCTGAGGCAATTTAGCATCTTGCCATTGTTTCACCAAATCTGAATATCCTTCTGCTGAGGCACAAGCAAACTCTGTCAGCGAGCTCACTGCGACTGACATTCCAGCACATAATACTCTAATGGCAACCTCAGCCAGTTTTTCAGCAGTCATTACTTCCTCCTCCACTTGCCCAACTTCCACAACCTCCATGCTCCGAACAGGTTCCCCTACAAACTGTTTTGACCCTCCCGGGGTCCTGCACGAGTCTTCCCTCAGCTGTTGTGCATATAGAGAACCAACGCCAGCTGCAAAAAAGTCTAGTCCATCAAGTACAGGAACCTCACGGATTGCATCGAGGAAACGAGACCACTGTATGCAGATACCAAAAATTGGATGGACACCCTTAGACCGCCGAGGGGAGAATGGTAGTTTTGATATGTCAGGATCTGATCGAACACAGCGTAGGAGCCATCCTGTCAATGCGTGAATATAAGATCGTTGAGAAACGATCCATGACTCAAAACAGGCTCTCCAATTTCTGAGCTCTGTCTCAAGTTTACCAGCTGAACGGGCTAGACGATGTGGTTCAGAGGGCGACATTAAGGTGTATTTCCTTGTTGCTGATAATTTTGGGGTTCCAGCTAGTAAAATCTTGGCTTCATCTAGAGTGCGCTTCTGCAATTGATGGCACTCCGCCATCACCTTCCACATTCTTGCTAACCTGTGGTCATCATCAAAATATGTATCTTAGAATGTGATTACCTTTGTCCTGGAATTTTAAAGTTGATGGAGAAGAAAATTGAAGTTTATCAACAGTATTATGCATGATGTCTTTGGACATATAATGCATTAACTATCATCCGAAAAAGCAGAGAGCAAAGCACATAGTAGAGAACAATCTAAGTCTAGCTTATATAACTTAGCATAAAAATCTCCAAAGATTCACTATTTAGTGCAGTCCGGTAACCAAATTCAAAAATTAAGGTTTTGAAGAATGAATTATCAGAATTGTTAATAAGGTATTGACTTTACTGGCTCATTGTGATGTTAATTAATATGCTAATTAGCATAAGATGTCTAAGTTTGCATCGGTGGACAAAACTTGGAGTTGGGACATAGCTAACATACCCTTGTGCCAGTTCTTGAAGTTGAGGCTGTAGTTCCTCGTCCCTTAAAGTTTCAATCCTCTTTGAGACCGCTTCAGCTGAGTGCAATGAAACCTTAATTTGGGTTTGCAGATCTCTCATGGCTGCTCTGGTTTTGTGTAAGGAAGAAGGATCTGCCCCTTTCACGTCTTGATTCCTGAGTTGTGAACACTTCTTTTCATATGCTATCCGAATCCGTTCACCTTCCTGTTAAAAAGAAAAAAAGGAGTTCTTTAGTTGAATAATTTCAACAAGACCCCTACTGTATTATTGTACCATGGAATCAAAATATATTGCATAATGCACGTTCTAATTCTCTCCCAATGTATATAGCATTGATGCTGAATAAGATGAGGTCTACCAAAGTTTATCTATCTCTACTACATCTTGCCTCCTAAACCAAATGAAAGCAATTTTAGTAAATCATCTCATTTAGGTACACCATGCACTAGTACTGAAGTATAAATTCAAGATTTGTAGTAAACAGTCTGCCCTGTGAAGTAAGAACCTGTCCAGTATTTACAACTACATGCTTATTTGCATCATTCATATTGAAAAAGTATTAGGAGCAGGTACTCCACAGAAAATGGTTTACTAGGATCTAGATGCATACCCTGACTTCATGATAAAGCTTTTTCTCCCAAGCATATAGCCTGTCTAACGTTGACTGATGACTATGTAAAAACATGTTGGAGTCCTCTGAAAGGTCACTGCTGCTTTCATAGCTTGAGTCTGCTCTGGAAGCTGAGGAATTACTTATATATCTTGATGATGATGATCTAGATGAAGCAGAGCGAATTAAAGCTACAGGATTCAACATCTTCAAAGCTGTAACATGAGGGAGCTTGTAAATAGAAAAGTCAATAGTGAATGAGATCTTCATAGGGATAAGTAGTTGAAATAATAAACTAAGAACAACTCCATTCTTGAACTGTTCTTTTCTCTATATTCAATGAACATCTAATGTTCTCCTGAAAAAACCATGCTGAACCATAGACACCAACCATGTCACAAAATTCTAAAGAGAAAAAGCCAAGATCAGATGATGGCAACTACTAATATACTCACTTTTAATTTTCAAGTATCAGTCTCTTTTGATTTGCTCTATATTTTGAACCAAGCAGTTGAACAAAATCAATCCACCTCTTAACGACTTCAAATTTCAAAGCATATATAAACACATCATTTTTCAGGTTAATGTGGACATAGTTCCTTCATTTACCTGTAATCTAACAAAGACAATCTTCATTGTACCACATAAATGTCCATAAAAATAACTTGCAAACTGGAGTGCATTTAGGAATACTTTCTTCATGTCCTATATTTTTAACTGATTTTCAGTGTTAATCTACAAGTACTTCAGACAGTTTTCTAAGTGGCTGTCAGTAGTGTAAAATGATTTAGAAAAACAAAAATGCAGGGATCTCATATCCTTCAGTTATAGACTTAGGAGGCATTATGATGCTAGGTTTAAAGCCCTAAAATTTTTAAAAGTGATGGTAGTACATTGTTTTGAAATGTTCTATTGGATTCTGTAGCAGAAAGCTGAATTTCCAGCCTATGTATTCTAGATCTATCCTTATCTGCAAGAGGTTGCACATTTTTGTTTAATTCCCGACAAAAAATAAGTGAACAAGGAATCAGGAATCTAACAAAATGCTCTGTCTGGAAAGAAAAGGAAATTGAAAAAGTACATTTATCTCAACTGACCTGTGTGATCATTTGATGTGAAGGTATACTGAGCCCTTCTAGCTTCTAAAATTTCAGAAACCTCGTTAGCAGAATCACAAGCAATCATGAACTGAGCTTCAAGATCCTTTATGACTTCTGCCATGCTCGTTGGCCTTCTATTAACATAAACGGTGAATCCAGGTGTTTCATTCTTTGACTCACAGTCAGCAACAGTTGCTTCCTTACTACTGACTTGGCCAGCACTTTGTGACTTTGATAACTCTGTGCTCTGTTTACCTTGGATTTGTAATCCCTGCACTTCATGCTCTGTTTCTGTTCCACTTTCTGTTTCTTCATCATCATCATCATCGTCATCATCATCATCATCAACATCTTCTACAACTACTTCCTTCTCGTAGTTTGCTTCTACTTTAGCATTCTCTACTTTTGCTCTCTCCACTCTCATATCTCTCCTGTTATCAATGTCCTCTTGCTCAGTTTCTTCTTCTAGTTCTGGAATTCCTTCTTCTTCTCGAACTTGCCTAAGTCCGGCAACATCAATGTCCATTATTGTTTGGTCAAGGCTGTTTCTCATTGGATAGCCATAATAGTCTAATGAAGAGAATGGGTTCCAAAAGAAATCCCACTGTGATGTCTGGGGGGAAGGTGGAGGAAGATTCGGTCTATTATCAGGGGAATAAGGGAAAAATGAGGAAGTCATAGGTGGCGTTTGCATTGAGAAGAAACCATCCATCCCATATTGATGCATAGGAGAGTATGTTTCAACTCTAACTGTTTCTGGGGATTGAGGTCTCTCTTCGACAGAAACAGATGGATTGACACCAGCCCTAAAGTAATTCACTTTTATAGTGGGTTTGGATTCGGATTGAAGTGGTGTTACCGAGAATGATGTTGGTGATATGGTAATGAAGCCAGGAGTACTTTTCTTAATCGGTGCAAAGGGTGGGGTTGTAAATGAATCCAAAATAAACTCACGAGGCTCATCTACTTCAATGTAATCTCGAAGGGCAGCTGAAACTCTTCTCATGGATAGGATATAAGCAGAATGTCCTGAAGCAAATTTCATTCTTTGTTCAACAGCTTGTTTGATGAAGTTCTTTCGATCTTTACAAAGCTGGACAGCCTCTTCATCATCCAACTTTGACGTAGAACATCCCATCTTGTGCTTCAGATTTCTTCCCTTTTCTCGCCAACTTCTATGAAGTTTTCAGACTCAAATCAAATTGCAAATCGCGAAAGATTCTTCTTCTTGTTCTTGCTATATTCATAAGGAAAATGCTGAGATGTTCAACATACGAAAAAAAGATTGAGCAGTAATCTTCTTCAGGGGAATCCACTGAACTGTAGACAACAAGGAAAGAAAGAGATACATTATACTTTTCAAATCAGCAACATCAGCAATAAATCCAAATCTAGTATACAAGATGGATACACAAGGGAAAGCTTTTCAAATTCCTTCCTCAGTTTTCAAGTCAACGAACTACAGGAATTTTTTTTTCCTTTTCCCCAAGTTCGAACAATCTAAAAATATCATTGATATCAAATACTTCAACAAAAGAAATCACAAGTTCCAAAAAGCAATGTCATGCTTGTTCAAACTCAACAAGTAGAGACAAGCATGCAGTTTAGAGTCTAAGCATTTGACGAAATGGTGCAAATAACAACTGTTAAAAGCTGCCCATTTCTTTTGGCAATTACTAGACGGATGAAGGCTAAGTATCAAAGAAAGTTTCCGGACACCAATGAATTGATTTTTTTCCTTTTCTATAGATTATCATTCATTCAGGAGGGGAAGAAGTGGGAAAAGTTATCAGAAGGACAAAGGTTAAAAGATAAATGCAGCCAGTTGTCTTAAAACAAACCAAAATTGAAAGCATCACAGCAATACATCTGCCAGATATATTCCTTGGAATAGTCAAAAAGTTGATAAATGAATGTAGTGACACAGAAAGGTCCCAGTTTTAACAATCTTTTCCTAAAACAAATGTACTGACGACACAAAAAGATAAAGTGAATGTCTGGAACAGTAAACTCCATTTTAACACCGCCCTCAACCCCCCCCCCCCCCAACCAACCTTTCTTTTTCTCCACTTCTGCACGGCCGACCTCCACCCGAACCCCAAAGCCTATCCCTTCAAATTCCCCACCCCTGAAAACCCAAAAGCATCCCCCCGAAAGAAAAGATAATATCGAGGCTTATAATTCCAAAATATTCATCAACGGCAGACCTGCAAACCAGTACTGTTTAACCTCATAATACAAACATAACCCTTCAAAGTACCTAATTCAGGTAACCAATAAAATTTGATGCTAGAAAATGAGTGCTAAAACAAGATCAGAAGATTCCCGTGACAGAAAACTGAATTTCACCAGACAAACAAACGGAAAATTGTAGAAAACAGTTTAACAAAGGCATTGCAGAAGTGAAACTCCTCCAATTCCTCGTAAACAGAAAAGAATTGAAAAAACTCAGATGATATTTGTTCTGCAAGTCGAAGAAGAAAGTGCATGAAGCCATGAATATGGTATTCGTCTGACAAATATTTGATGTGAGAACTATGAAGAACAGAAACAAATAAACAGAAGAGAAACAAAAAAGAGAGAGAAATGTGAATTGTATTTCGGAAATGTAAATGGAACGAGGAACAAAATCGTACCTGATTGTGAATAAGATTACGGTTATGGTGCAGCTGCTCCTGCTCCTGCTCCTGCTCCTGCTCCTGCTCAACCTTCACAGTTGTCGTGTTAATGCGTCTCTCTTGAGAGAGAGAGAGAGAGAGAGAGAGAGAGAAACGTTGAGGAGAGAAAGCAACGGTCAAAACTTGGGATTTAAAGATAGGACTAAACAAAGAAGGAAAAAGTAAATAAAGGTGTGAGAGATATAAAGCCTTCCAAGGTTGGAGAACATGAAAATAAAGGAAAGAATATAGTGACGATAAAGAATATCAYCTGTGGATTTTTCGCCATTCAACTTTCCTTGATCTTCAGAAACGCCATTATGCATTACGTAGTGTTTTTTATATTAGAAATCAAGTATTTAACAACATTTWRCCCCGGGGGGGSGAGGGGGGGATGGGGGGAAGCCGCAGCTCTAACATTCTTTATAATTTTAGATAGGATTAATATTTTTTAATTTATCTAAAATATAAATTGTTTTCAATATTTTCGTTTTATTACTCCATCCCTAATTATAATCAAATTTGAATCAAATATGAAGACTTGTGAACTCGACTAGTTTTTATAATATTTCTGCTGATTTTACGAGTCAATTAATTATTGGTTCAAAAATTGTTACCTCATATTTGATTTTGAATGGGATGGGTAGTTTGATAATTACTCATTCGGTAATGTCCCATTTGGTGTAGTTCAATCAATAAAATAGGCAAGCCCTTGATGTTTTAAGTTTAACTGGTCAATCTAGTTGGGATGCAAGCACTAGCTGAAACATAAGAATTCTCTTGTAGAAATCCCGTAGGGACCGTTTTTTCTTATCCGAAAGAGCCCACAAGATACCAATGAAATCTTTGTCATTTCACGGTGAGCATATTGTTCCTATGTTCCCCCAATAATTTATGTACTACCCTACAATCATATCATGCTTTTTGGAAATGCATCATATGGTAAATAATTAATTCAAATTTTTAGAGTCCCTACTAGGTAAGATTAGTTAGTGATTTGGTAAGATACCACCTTAATTATTTTGTAATTATAAGTTCAATTCACTCAAACTATTGGGAAATAAAAATCACCAAATTAGGTTAGGATGAGACATTAGAAAACTCCAAAAAAGAAAAAGGTTGAATTGACAATAACTTTTGCATTTGGATACACATCTTGAACGCATAAGCAACCCACCATTATTTGTTTATTTATACCTTAACCTCAAATTTTTTCTTGGCATGGTAGTATTAGTTACGCATTTTCCAAAAGATAATGAAAAGGTRATAAAATTAGTAGTTTACTTAGCTAGAAGTACTTATAAGTTTTACTTTCGACTCATATTTTCATTCCACTCGAGTGGAAAAAAAATGGAATTTTTTTGTAAATAACAAGGATGTCCTGAAGTTGATTATGGAACTTTTGTCGAATACAACTATTCTATGTATGACATGAGGTAGTAATAGTGAAGGGTCATGTTGTATATGGAACTAGAACGTACTTCTTCTTGTTAACAATATGAGTTCATTGATTGAGGGGAAAAATGCGCTCAAGATGAGAAGGAAAATAATAATTTAATTTAAAAAGTTTTTCATGACCAAGAAGTATTTGTTGTGTCATAAGACACTGCATAATATATATTGTCCTACTCTTCCTTCCCCTACAGCGCTGTCAAAATTGATTTGAACTGTAGAGTCAACTCAATCATGAGTGGATTCAATTGGATTTTCTTAGTCCCTTTGTCTATTAAAAGAAAATATTCACTTCAGCATTTTAAGGTATATCAAATAAAAGTTTAAAAGATATATTTTGATAATTACCTATGACACATATTTAAATTATATATGATTTTTCAACATTTTATTAATATTAAAAAGTAAATTTGGGATTTGCATTTATATTTTTTATTTTTAACTTATTGTCATTTAATCTTCCTTTCATTTTTCCACCCATTATTAATAAACAAGGATAAATATTATCAAATGGACCAATTTTACAATTAATAAAGTTCTTTATTAATGTGTAAACTTTATTAGAATTAGAACTTGTAAATGAATAMACACAACTCATATGCATCATGTGTTATATCATTTGTTAAATAATTTTAGTATTAATGATATTAATTATTGATGAACTTTAAACAACATTATATTATTTTTGTTGAACAATTTAATTAAATGTAATGAATGATATATGGACTATAGTATTGTGATACTTTAAATATAGATATTTAAATGGATTATGATGTGGTAGATTATGCTTATTATTTAAATGGTTTGGTTTTTAGGAATTTTTAGAAATTTTTTATAGGATTGTTAATTTTTAATTATTTTTTAAAAGATTTTGGTGGGTTGGCTCGCCAAATTTACTACCCACCTTGCATTGGGTTGGATTGAGGGTTTCTTAACCCGCCCCTAGGCCCGCCTGATGACGTACTTTTGACGGGTTGACCCATCCAAACCCAGTAGGCCCATTTTGACAATCTAGCTCCAAGCATAAAGTCAGAGGGGGCGGGGGCGACAGTCATCCTTCACAATAAATTTTCAAATTTTTCTAAGGTTAGTATATTTTAAAATTCATATTGAATTTAACCACATAAAGTATTATCATGTTACTCCCTCTAAGTAKGGTTATTTCTCTCTCTGAGTAGGGCTTTTCTCCTACGTCGTTAGTGTTTTACGGTGGGTTTTTGTTTCTGYTGAGCCTTTATTGGGATTGCCTGGAACGATCCCTGGCCTGTGCGCAACACCATGGAGACTAACATAATTACTAAAYTTAATGATTTTAGGATTACACGGGAAGAAGATCTACCAGCAATCTTGGGAGATTGGAGATAACTAAAGGGATTCAAGCTTGCTAGAATAGCTGCATTACTAGGATTCATTATGATAAGAAGATGTCGCTTCGTATTCTTTGACCCATGATGATAAATGTGTGGAGGATGAGAGGATCTTCGGGTTAACATCCTGGAGTGGAATAAGATCCAAAATTTCTTTCGGGATTCTCCAACGATGGCAAAAAACATGGGGCAAGCACATTGGTGTTTTGATAACAATTTGATGGTGATGACTCCTTGGCAACGTTAGGTTATGGTGGAGCYTGGGGATTTAACTCGTACATGGTTTTGGGTGCACATTCATGGATTTCTTCCTCATTATATGATGGGTGTGGAGAGGAAACTGCGCTACTTAGGTGAYTGTCAAGAGATTCAGATCTGAAAGAGGGTTTGTGATGGTGCTATCATTTTCAAGGTTCGGGTCTTAATTGTTAGAAGCCCATGCAGCAGTTTATCAAGCTTTATGTTCCTCTATTCGGGAAGCACTAGGGACTCTTAGTACGAGCGACTCCCATTTATTTGCTACAAATGTGGGTCCATTGGGCATACTATTTAGAATTGTCCCATTGAGGATGGTGCTGCCACTGTAAATTCTCTAGTAGATGGGAGAAGGAAGCTGGATTATGGATTATTGCTTCATGTTGCAGYAGGTAGGTCTATTATTCACGCCTCTAAATTCTGTGATAATCGTTTGTCAAGTGGGGGGTCAAGAGGCGAGCAGGATGTTCTACTGCCTAGTGAGAATGCTTTGACACAGGCTGTGGTGTTGGAGGCATGGAATTTAGGGGGTACAGGAGCACATGTTAAGACAACGCAAGGTTCATTGCAGGGGGATATGGGTTTAGATGCTACTTTTGCTGAGGGGAAAAAGAGTAACTGATGACTCCATGGACATTGTAGATAAGGACCKAATAGAAACAGCAAAGATTATGGTTAAAGTTGAGGTTGCCGCTCAAACCTTGAATGCTGTAGATGGTGAGGGGATGCAAAATGATCCCAAACTCCTGTTTCGACATTTAAATACTGGGAGTGGTGCTAATAGAAAGTAGAAGKTGGCGAGTATGGATTTGGAGGTGGTCATGGACAATAAAGATGCGAATAGGGTTGCGATGGTGCATGATCCGCTAGGAAAAAAGAAAAGTAGCAGAATATGAGGGCTTGGATGTTACAGATGATCAAGGTAATACCAAGAGAGTAAAGATTTCTGAATTACAGGCACTAGTTGTCAGTTCAAGTGATGGCTATGCACTCTATATTCATTCTTCAGCGGTGGTGCCTGTGGTGCAGGCCARCAAGTATAATGAGTATTTCTGTTTGGAATTGTTGGGGGCTTGAGAACCCCATGCAATTTGATCACTAGAGGCGCTCATGAGTGTAAAAGATCCCATCATACTTTCTTTGTGTGAGACCAAAGCTATGCAAGGACAAATTGAGTATGTTAAATGGAAGATTGGGTATTTTAATGGGATAACTGTGTCTAGGCAGGGGCAAGGTGGTGTATTAGCATTGTTATAGAAGTTAAACCTAGATGCATGTTTACAGTCTTTTTCGTCTCACCATATTGATGTTAAAATCACTAAGTAGAATGGGACTGTGTGTTGGTTATCTAGGGGCTTCGACGGTGATCCAGAAGGGGGCATGGTAATGCACAGGAGTTACGGCACGCAGGGCTGGGACGAATTTTGTCTTGGCTCTACGATAGAGATTTTAATGAGGTTCTATTTGCTAATGAGCAAAGGGTGGGGTTGGGAAGAGTTAGGTAAAGATTGAGGTGTTTCAAAAAGTTTTGGAATATAATAGTTATGTGACCTAGGGTTTAGAGGGGGTAGGATCACCTAGTGTAATGGCCAAGAGGCGCCAGAATATATGTGGGTGCGCCTAGATAGAGCTGTAGCGAATGATGGGTTCATCGATTGTTTACCAAATATTGGTGTGCATATTGGTGTTGCAGTTCATAGCTGCCATTCACTTGTCGACATAGTTTTAAACAAGGGGGCGGAGATCAAGGCGGATGAGAAAGAGGGCAGCATCCTTTTTTTTAGACCTTCTAGATGCAAGATGAGGAAATTGGGGGACATGATTGCTTTTAATTGGGGTCACTTTGGACTGGATAGGCAATAGAGTATTTTGGATAAAATAGCTCGTAACCAAAATGGCCTAACAGCTTGAAGCTCCATGAAATATGGGATCCTGTTGMGAAAAATTAAGAAGGCGCAACAGCAGCTTAGGCAAAGCATTGATGATTTGGTTGATGGGAAGAACATGAAGAGGATCACCATATGCAATTGCAAGAGGAATATTAGCATATTAGGGCTTCGAATAATTGGTTGCAATAGGAGGACCAAAATACAACTTTTTTCCACCATAAGATAAATCAATGCCATGAGAGAAACCCCATTGATATGCTTATGGATGCTAAAGGCGCTACTGTCAAGGATCCTGAAAACATTAAAAGATTTAATAGCTTTGTATTATAATGATTTATTCACCTCTAATGGTGCGGCTATTGATATCGAATCCTGTATGAGTGGGGCGATTGTGTCCAAGCTAGGGGAGGAGGATGTTGAATTTTTACAAGCTCGACTCATAGCGGAAGAGGTATGGTTGGCAGTAGAAGACATGCACTTAATTAAGGCACCCGGGCCAAACTGGCTTCACGCAATTTTTTACCAAAAATTCTGGGGTACTTTAGGTGTGGATGTGACTAGATATGCTTTGAGTATCCTAAATAAGTGTAGGCAGATAGATGATATATAGCCAGACATATCTAATTCCAAAAACCAAAAATTTGATGAGAGTTGTGGAGTTTAGACCGATTAGTTTTTGCAATGTTCTGTATAAAATTATTGCTAAGATGATTGCTTGGAGACTTTAGAGGGTGTTGCTAGTATAAATGATGAGTCCTAGAACGCGTTTGTACATGATAGACTCATCTCAGATAGCACAATAATTGCTTTTGAAGCATTATACTAACTAAAGAGTGATAATGGGAGAGACCATATGGCTATGAAGCTTGATATGAGCAAATCATGTGATAGGGTGGAGTGCAGGTTATTTGGAATGGATTCTTACAAAGTTCCGTACGTCAGCYGTCATGGTGACCTTATGATGAAATCTATTCAGTCTATTTCTTTTCAGGTTCTGGTAAATGGAGAATCATATAGGGTGATTATACCAAGTTGGGGAATACATTAGGGTGATCCATTATTGCCTTTACTTTTTGTTATATGTACGAAGGGGTTATCTGCCCTCCTCAGCAATGCCGTATGGGATAATGCATTGCATGGCCTACAGATAGGTCCGGAGGGTCCTATACTAACCTATCTTTTCTTTGCAAATGATAGTTTGTTGCTTATGGAAGCATCTATGGAAGATGTGGGTGCAGTTCAACAGATTCTTACCTTGTATGCTAGGGTGTTTGGGTAGGAAGTGAACTACCAAAAGTTGTTCATTCTATTTGAAAGAATTGGAGCAGAGGGTMGGTAATCAATCTATGGGGTATTGGGCATGCCTAAGTGTGAGGGTGGGGGTAGGTACCTGAGGTTGCCTTACTCGATAGGCAGAAGTAAAGCTGTGACCTTTCAATATTTGAAAGATAGGATATCGAAGAAGGTTCGATGGTGGAAAGATAAGCTATTATCCCAAGTGGCAAAGGAGGTCTTAATAAAGTTTGTGCTCTAGGTGATTCTAACATATACTATCTCGTGTTTCCTATTGCCTATTAGACTTTGTAATGAGATCACGAGCCTGTTGAGAGACTTCTGATGGGATAAGACAGAGGGTAATAAGGGAATTTACWAGAGGAGTACAGAGGACCTTTTAGGCAAAAGTCGGAGAGGGGTATGGGGTTTAGAGACATAGAGGCTTTTAGTTGAGCCTTACTCGGTAAAAAAGGCTGGAAGTTAGTGAAGAATGAAGGGACTTTAGTGAGTCATGTTTTTGAGGAGCAAGTATTAACTTGGTGTGGATTTTCTTCAGGCCAAGAAGGGGAGGCCGGGATTTTTTGTTTGGAAGAGTATTCTTGAAGGRAGGAGGCTGTTAGGGCAGGGTGTGAGGTGGAGGGTAGGTGATGGTACGAAAATTAATATATGGTTGCAGCTTGGTTGTTAGCTCCGTATGACTTCACAAGTCTTACCCCAACTTGTTCCTTCTGTATAACTTGACGGTTTGTACTCTTCTTAAGCAAAATCCATTGAGATGGGGTGAGACACTAATTAAAGGGATGTTCTTGCTGAGAGACACTGAGGATATTCTAAAAATTCCTTTGTCATATGGCAATGGGAAGGATACCATTGTTTGGCATTATGAGAAGAGTGGGGTATTTTCTATAAAGTCTAATTACCATATAAGCATGTGGTTTATGGATAGAAGTGAGAATGATGTCTTAGGAGTGGCTATGTCGAGTGGTCYAGCGTGTCCTCTTTTGAAGGGGATTTGAGGGATGGTGATGCCGCCTAAGATGAAGATTATGGTGTGAAAATTGTGCTCTAGAATCCTACCAACAAGGCTTGCCCTTGCTCATCGAATTGCCATTGAGTCTGTTGGGTGCGGGGTTTATGGTTGTGACTTTGAGACTGATATCCATTTACTGGTTGAATACCCATTTGTTGTGCTCATATGGCGGAAGGCTCACCTGCCCTTCAGATGGCCACTTCTAGGGGCTAGTTCTATGTGAGATGTGATTGCAATGCTTGTTGTTTATCCTTGTCTGATGAAGGATAATGATTTTGAGACTATTTGCATGTGGTCTGGACTCTCTAGAAGGCAAGAAATTTGAGGGGTTTTGAGAATAAAATCACATATGAGGGGAAGATTGTGAGGATAGCGCAAAGGTATTTGCTGGAGCTTCAGAATGTAAGGAGGGTTGAGAGTGTAACTGAGAGGGATGCTGTGCATGTGTCGCGTTGGGTGCCTCCATCTGCTGGGTTATTTTTAAGGTGAGTGAGGATGAGGCATTTTCTCCTAGTAAATTGACTGGGGTGGGGGCATTGCTTCGTGGGTTTGATAGTGGTATTGCGGCATCCTCAGCTGTGTGCTTGCCGACGGCACGAGACCAGAGCACACATAGTTGTTCGCTATCTTGCATGGCCTTCTGTTGCCGGAAAAACTTCACATGGATCGCCTTAGAGTGGAGTCCGATTGCAAGATTGCTATACTAAAGTTAAATTAGTACTAAGCATGATCTTTCTTGTGTTAGGGGCTTGGTGGTGAATATTAGACAAGGCTCGGGTTTTGGGATGTGAGGAATTTGATTTTATTCTGTGCTGAACTTGTTGACGAATGAACAAGTCTTTCTGTGTTTTTCAAAAAAAAAAAAATTATGATCGCATTTCCTCAAAAATTTTATTATTCTATTCTCATTCGTTCAAGATCAAATTTCTAATTTCATCCTTACTTCTCTCCTACAATAATAAATTAAAGTTTAATCGTCTCTATTACAAATTATGTTTCAGCTTTTTCCTCCAAGTTTATTTAGTATTTTCCTTATTTTTATTAAAAAAAGATTTTTCCTTTGCAACTTTGATCCCTGGATTTGCTTGAATATATTATTCAACCTGCCCTTTCTTTTTTTCCTCCTCTCTRAAGCCGTGTGTTTGTTGTCTCATTCCCAAAAGTCAAAAATAGTTAACAAGCATGCATTCTGGTTAAAGCTTTGTTTCAATTGTAAAGGACAAAAAGATACTTAATTAATAAACAACTTAAATTAGAGTATTAAGAAAACAAAAAGGTGGATGGCCATAAAGGAAAAGATAACACTTGGGCCCACATAAAGGGCGCTTAYTGGATTGCCTCGATAGAACGTTGYTAAGGAATTAACCACTTATTCATGCTAAAATATTAGAAATGCCCCTTTTCACCTTTTGTTTTCTTAGAGAATTTGATTAAAGTTAATATTTTTTTGTAACATGGGACCCATAAATGACAATTATCATTTCGATTAATCAATACCTTTTGAATGGGATGAGTAAATTTCAAAATAATTGACCAAAATTCCAAATTTGTAATGATTAAATTCTTCTTTACCATTTTGTTTCCTTATGAGAAATAGAAAATATGCGTTCGAAACATGGTAGATAACTAGCTGCTTTGATTTATATTTACTAGGTACTAGGTTTGCTTTTAAAAAAATTCAAAAAAAATATAAATAATTACTATTTAGTATATGTCACAACAAAATTATATTATTTATATAAACTTCTCGTCTACAAAATATTTAAAATGAATCATATATACTCAAGATCTATAAATATTTTAACATTTGAGAATGAAAGAGTTTTGATACTTTGTGGGATTCACCAATTCTACACACGACTTTCATCCTCCTTCCTCTTGGGCTTTTAACCCCTGTTATAGGACTGTTGATAAGGATGATGGTCAATTTGGTTGATATGAAGTAAGCTGAACGGAGCTAAGCTTTGTTATGTTTCGTTTTTTTCCTAGGATTCTGTTGCAATTTTTCTCAATTCTTTTTGGTTTATATTTTTCCACTTTACATTATTTGTATTTAAATTGTTTGCTCACAAGAAATTGGAGTTATTGTAGGAGTACGTTTAGTAAATATATATTATTTCCACTTTAGGCATTAAACTTTTAATATTTTATGTTATTCCAAAAATCTCATATATGAATGATAATTTCTAGAAATAAATATGAATTTCTAATAGAACTACAAGTAAGTTTAATATCTAACTTATAATATCTAACTTGCACTCTAGATCTTAATTTTTKAGTAATTGCACTTTAGCTCAAAAAATTTCATAAATTAGAAATAGCGTCTAGAAATAAGTATCGATTTATTTTTGGACTACATGTATGTTTAATACATGGATTTCTTCTAGGATCACAAGTAAGTTCAATACATAACCTTTAATATTTTTACTTTGGATCCTAATTTTTTGATAATTATACAKTAACTCGAAAATTTTCATAAATTAATAATAGTGTCTAGAAGAAAATATAGATTCCTTGTAGGTCTAAAAGTACATTCATTACATAACTTTGAATATTTGTACATTAAGCCCTAAACTTTTAGTAATTATACATTAGCCTAAAAAAATCGTAAATTAATAATAGTGTCTATAGATAAATATGGATTTCTTAGGACTAGAAATTGGAGTTATTGTATGACTAAATACATCATAACATAATTTTTACTATTTTATTAAGTATAGGAGTATGTTGGATTTAAAAGCCAATGTTGATTCAATGACTAAGCCTAATCAATGGCACAAGCTTGTAGAGATATGGTACTCTCCAAAGTGATAGGTACTTATTCTAGAGTTCCTAGTTGATCATAACCTAAACTTCCATAGTTCTGCATACATATCTCTTATAAAGATAAATAGCATAATCTACTTTGTAGTTGAGCATGTGACTAACATTTGTTATAAGTGCTCTATGGAGCAAAAGTCTAAAAATGGACAGAAAGCAAGAGACCAAATGAAGATGCCACATATATCAAGGGGCATTTTGTTTACTCAAAGGACAAAAGTGGAGGTAATTTATTAAAATATTTTTCATTGTGTTTTATTTTGACAAATTTTGAAGATTACATCCATAATCTTCCTAARCATATAAATATTATATGTGGATTTGTAGGTTAAAAAATGAAACTCATCCTATTAGAATAAAGATACATGTGGATTACCACAAGCATACGCATGACACACTAATTATTGAACAGGCTGGGAAATACTAGTAAAGGTTAGTTATTCATGACTTATAACCATGCCATAGTCGACTATACCACTGACTCATTATTATTATCCTCATGAGATTAAAACACAACAAATTCTCAATGCATAGGACCCTAAAGGTAGATCTTCTCAAGAGTTTGAAGGCATTTCACTTTAGCTTATACCAAGTGCTTGATCCAAAAAGGAATGACTATGTATGTGGTATGGATTTTGGTTTAACCCCAAAGGTCTTATCAACTTCAAACCTAGATGTTTTAATGACAAATGAATGAGTGAAGGCAAAGAATAAAGATCTTAAAGACAATATGTTGTGGGATTGACCGAAGAGCACATTGCATTGTGTAAAATAGTTTTCATATAGATGTGTTTTAGCTTAAAGTCTCTTTTTTCGAATCCACTAAGTAATCCATGATCGACTTAATCATGATCAAGTGGATTATATATATTTTTTATCCATTATATAAAATTAGCCTTTGTTATTTTTTTTCTAAAATTTCATTTATAGGTTGCAGAACATAGAAGCATCCTTGATTTGTGCATGGCMAATGATAATGCAAACGAAACTATAGAGGGTGAGTTTTATCGTAATTGGCTATCGTAGTCGATTACAACAAACCTAACTTTGATTTTAATAGTATTAGTTGACTACTTATGCATTTAATTATGATTCTTTTTTCTTTTTTACAGATTATAATACRTCTCATCTATTTGTTCCGATCTTTAAATTGATGGCAGCTACTTTTTAGATTACGTTAAAGTAAGGATAACACCTTGTGTATGTGCATAGATTATAGAGGGTTAAACAATGTGACTATCAAAAATAAATACCCTCTACCCCTTATCGATGAACTATTCGATCAATTACTAGAAGATGGGCACTTCTCTAAGCTGGATCGAGCCAAGGTTATTACGAAGTCAAAACAATGGAGGAGGATATCCCGAAAATGGCATTCAACGCCAGATATGGATATTCTAAGTTCATAGTAATATTGTTCAGACTCACAAATGCACAAGAAACCTTATGGACTTAATGCATAAGATATTTCATCCCTTCTTGGAGCATTTCGTGGTATCTTCATAGACGACATTCTTATCTATTCAAAGAAACCAAAAGAAAATGGAAAGCACCTCAGATCAGTACTGCAAAAGTAGAGAGATCATTAGCCATATGAAAAATTCAGCAAATGCCAATTTTGATTAAAAGAGGTATTTTCTTGGGACAAGTAATCTCACAAGAAGGAATAATTGTTGATCCATATAAGCTTGAAACGGTGGCTATTTGAAAGAGACCTAAGACTCTTGTTGAAATCCGAAGTTTTCTTGGATTGGTGGGATAATACACATTATCCAAGACTTTTCCAAGATTGCCAACCCACTGACCAAGCTGACACAGAAGAACGTGCCCTTCAAATGGAATGAGAAGTGTGAATGGTGTTATCAGGAGTTGAAGTAAAGATTGACAACTGCACCTGGACTAACTCTATCCGAAGCAGGAAAGAAGTTTTCACTCTACATAGACTCTTCTAGAGAAGGACTAGGCACTATTTTGATTCACGACGACCACATAGTAGCGTGCACATCTCAAAAACTCATACCTCATGAGATGAATTATCCCACTCATGACTAGGAGTTAGATGCCATCACGTTCACCCTGAAGAAATGAGACTATATGTACTGAGTGGAGTAGAAATCTTCACAGAAAACAAGAGTCTCAAATACATGTTCTCTCAAAAATATTTGACTGAGGCAAAGGTGATGGATCGAATTTCTAGAGGAGTACAAAAGTCCAATCGACTATGACCCTGAAAATGCCAATGTTGTAGTAGACGCTCTTGGTAGAACARGCAAGCTGGCAATATTACGACTACAAGAAGTTAAAGATTTGGACATACCATGTCCTATGAAGCAGAGGTGACCAAGGAAAGGATTTGAAGGCAAATATTTCTATCACTGCCAACCTAAAGCACAAGATCAAAGAGGTGCASGAACAAATGAGGAAATTAGGATATTAAAAGAAAAGTTGAAGTCCGAGGAGTTACCTAACTTCAACATCGATTGCGAAGGGCTAATCTACTTCAGAAACAAGATCTGTGTACTCAATAACGAAAAATTGAAGGYAAGCATCTTAAATAAAGCTCATAGAAGACATTACACTATCTACCTTAGTAGTAACAAGAAGTATTGCGATCTTAAACCAAGCTTCTAGTAGAAAAACATGAAGAAGAAGATTGCGTAGCATGTGTCTACTGCCTGACATGCCAAAAGATAAAAGCGAAACACTAGCAGCCAGGAGGATTACTTCAACCCTTACCAGTACCAGAATGGAAGTGGTAGTGTATAACTATGGGCTTCGTGACAAGTCTGCCTAATACTCGAGAAAATAAGAATGTTGCTTTGGTAGTGGTCGATCGCTTAATCAAGTTAGTCCCTTTCATTCCAGTTACTATAAAGTACTCCCTGGAGAAACTAGCAGAGCTATATGTACAGGAGATTGTGACACTTAATGGCGTGCCTATAAACATCTTCTCAGATTGAGACCTGAGATTTACTTCCCGATTTTGGCCTAAGTTCCAAAAGGCAATGCGTACAATGGTAAGCTTTAGTACTATCGCACACCCTCAAACGAATGGGCAATAAAAAATGAGCATTCAAACACTGGAATGTTGCGAGCATGCATGATGAATCGAGTTCAAATGGGCACATAATCTCTTACTACCAGAATTTGCTTATAATAACAGTTACCAATCATCGGTCAGGATGGCACCCTACGAAGTGCTCTATGGAAGGAGATGTTGATCCYCGATTYCCTAGGCGAAGCAGGAGAAAGGTGCATCTAGAGGGATAATTAGTTACCAAACATAGAGGAAACATGTCGAAAGGTGAAAATAATCAGAATTCGGTTATTAGTTGCCTAGAGCCGACATAAAAGTTATGATAATAATCTACGGTGAGATCTGAAATTTGAAAAAGGCATGCCAAGTCTTTCTAAAACTAAGGCCCCACCGAGGATTAGTCAAGCACCCAAGGGGTGGAAAGCAGAGTCCAAGATATAGCAGACCATTTGAGGTTCTGAAAAAGATCAGAGCAGTTGCATACAAAATTGCTTTACTAGTTGGGTTAATTGGAATTCATGATGTATTCCATACGTAGCAACTCAAGAAATATAGCCCATCACCATATCACATGATAAATGAGGTAGAAATCGTTGCATCCCAATTTGTCAGACGAGGAAAAACCAATATGGATATTGGAAAACAGTATTAAGAAACCACCGAATAAAGAGATTCGGCTTGTCAAGGTCTAATGGGAACATCATGGGATTACAGAAACAACATGGGAATTAAAGGATTTCATGAGATAGAAATACCCCGACCTATTCCGGGTACGTATAAATTTCAAGGACAAAATTTCCAAATTCTTAGCCTGAAATTTCTCCTAAAACTACATTTTCTATCGTGATTTCCTGTTATCATTCAGCCAAGCTTACCTCTCCAAAACCCAGCTAATTGTTCTCCAATTTTCAATTTAATTCCCTCTTTTAAATTCCTCCCAATGTATGTTTGTATGTGGCAAGAGTTTGCATGAGTCTGCTATACTGTTTAGGAAGATTTTAGCTGAGGAATTACAACTTTGATCCCTATATGTATTTTTTTCAATTTGCAAGAACACCACAACTAGAATAGGACATTTGTCTTCATGATGTGCCCAGCTTTGGTGATAGAATGTTTAGAGAGTTTGAAGCTGTCTATATCTGTGTCAAGAACTCATGGTTTGAAGAAGCAAAATTGAATTTGCACATTTCATTTGTAAGGATTTCAACCCAAACTTCTTCTTCAATTTTTTTCATTTTGGCCGGCTTTTTCTCTTAATTCCAGTCTAGATTTCTCCACCAACATCCCCTATAAAAATCTGACTTTAAGCTCTCTTCATTCCATTCTACAATTGAACGATGCTTCTCTTCTTCATGCACGAACAACCAGCAAAGTTTCCTACTCTTAAAACAGCCAAAGTCTTCTTCCTTTGAGTCAACTTCCAGCTACTCACTCCCTCCTTTTTTGTATGTTCATAGCTTGCCACTAGTTCATCCATCTCCTTGCTGCAACTTACAGGTTAGTATGATATTAAGCTTGAGTTTAGAGTATGCTTAGAGTAGTAGTTATAATAAATAAGAAATGCCATATCTGTATGAAAATAGAATAAGGGATGGGTATTGCATAAACCTTCTAAGAGGATGATAATGGTGTTGTTATGATGCRAATATAGAGTTGTATATGTTCTCAATGATGGTTTTAGGAAAAATGCTTCATTTAGAAGTTATTAGAATTAAAGAAATGTCCATTAGAGTTTACACCATTATTCTGGCCGAGCCTACAATTATGTTTGCATTCAATTTTATGTAAAAATCTGACCACTCAGTGAAATTTTGATTGTAACGTGTAAAACCAAGATATGAGTGGATCTTTACAGTATGGTTAACCTGGCCGAGTGAATGTGAGTTGTGTATTTTCCTTTAGATCTGGTATTTATTTCAGATCACTTTGAATATTTACATGGGTATAAACCTTAGTGTGTTAGGATTATTTTGACACCAATTTCATTAAGAAAACTCGAAGTATTTTGAGATTAATACTTAAAAAAAATCTACAAGCTGTCCACTTCTATTGAAATCGGTTTCAAACCTATCACTCTTACCCTAGAATTTTYTTACTAATACATTTTCTGAAATTTATTTCTACAAGTTGTATAGTCTATATTTTCAATCATTTGATCTCAGATGGAAAAATATATAGTTTTGAAAAAACAGTTTTACTCATRAACCCTACTAAACAGTAAAACCAAATTATGATGAAACAAATTTTTAGGAAAAGACTTGGGTGTGATTATTATGATTTATTACTAAGAATATCCTTATAGAATATGTCTAGACAGTAGCTCTTTTTTTGACTAAACAGAGACATAGGTGAGTTCTTTTATCTTCTGAAATTCTGTAAAAATGTACTTATTTTCAGCGTATTCTAGATAACGGCTATTTTAACGTAAGTTCCTGCCGATCTTTGAAACTCTCAAAACGTACTTATTTTCCATTAAGTGTACCCTAATTGTTTTTTTTCCATTCCCGTATGCTTGAAAATCACTTTTTTTTTCCTTATCAACTGTTTTGTTCTGCAAAGGAATTTTGAATCCTCTAACTTGTTTTCTGCAAATTGCAATTAATGATTTTCTCAAAAACATTTTCTGCAAAAGCATGCCATTTTACAAAATTTCGATTCTTGGAAAATTACAACCAGTGTGTTTTCAAAAGTCTATCTAAAAAAACTGTTCAGGAAAAAATTGCGACACATTCATGATCTCTACTAATTGAATTGACAAAATCATAATGGAAATGTTTGGAGATCACTTTTTAATTGTTTATTGAATGACGGATAATATTGAGTACTCAATTGGAAAGCTYTGAATAACCAATCCAATGACCAAAGTAATGGTCCCCACTACAAGCACCTCTTGAGCTTGTCCAGGCAACAATACTAGAGTAAGCATAGATATTGGCCAATGACTAGGCGGCTGGTGGCAAATTGGGAATGCATCGGGTAGACGGTCACATCRTTTGGTGCCCAGACTTAATTACGGACACTCGTTACCCCTAGTTAGGAGGTTTGACCCAAGGGCAACTGACTCCCTTTGCCCTAGCTAGCGGGTATCATTGTGTGTACAAGGTGATAATATAGTAAATCACATGCGTAAATACGAGGTGATAAGGTTGATATTACTAGAACCCATAGATTTTTACTTTGGAGTAACTGTAGCTTTGCTATATTATCTACTCTTAAAACTTTTTCATCACTTCTCTGGTTTTGAAAACAACAAAATAATTTTGTGTAAAGGTTTTCATTATATCCGACCTGAACATGTGTTTTCTAACTCACAGTGCATGCAGTGTAAAACACTGAGTTAGCGCTCATAATCATTCCTTTATTTATTTTTGTAGTGATAGATATAGATCTTGAGGCTTCGGGATTTGAGAACGAGAGCTGGAGATGACAGTCTGTCACTGGAAAGTGCTACAACAACACTACTATCTGAGTCTAAATGATTTTGAGATATATTTTTATCCTAAGTTGTAAYCGTATACACAATCCTTAATCAATTTGTACTTCAGATGATTTATGAGRAATTGTATCTTTTGCAATGATAGTGCTGACTGTCGAGAGGTACGACCATTCGTTTGACCCGATGGGGCACCACACTTTGAATGTGTAGACAATCGATTTAATTGTATCCACAATAAAAAGATATACAATTTATATTCATGTATAAAAGTTGTTCTTATATAATTAACAACATATACCAATCGTTTAAACTTCAAAACTCAAACCTGACAAAACTCCCAATAATTAAAGATGAAATTTGGTTTTGAAGATTTGAAATTGATGTTCCAGATATGTACGTGAAGAATTGAAGAACTATTATATAAGTCATAAGAGAAGGTTAAAAAAAAAAAAAGGAGAGAAGTCAGTCAGTCACGTTGACATCATGCAGCACAGAGAAAGAAAAGAAGTCGAATCATCAGGGAGAAGCCTCATTGGTTAAGGCTATGAAATTTGTAGTAATACCTTTTTTTTTTTCTTTTAATCTTGTAAAGTTTAGACAATATTTCTTTTAATTCTTTTTCCTTCTTTCTTTCTCTCTCTTTTCTAAAGACAGTTGTTCAAATTATTTAAAAAATTTAAAGTAATAGTTACTATTATTTTGTCAAGTCCTATAATCAATTAAGTTTTACAATCCTAATAAGCTTTTTTAATGTGTTAATTTGAAAATTTYGAAGGTGAAATTCTATATAAATTGTAAAAAATATTAATTCAATGAAAAATTTAAAAAAATATTTTGGAACGACTATCAACCCTTACCTCCCTAGCTTTGTCCTTGAGCCTTGGCCGTACAGCAGCTTATTCCCAATTTACGTCACTATAGTCAACTGAACATTTTAATTTCCCAAGCCTAATAAAGGAAAAGTCTATTAATTACTATAAAAAGAGTGCCGAAAGGAAGATATGTAGTTTGTTGATGAAATTAAAATGGGATTAGTTTCATAATTTTAATTTAATGTATTTTTATAAATTTTGTGATTGTTCAATGTATTGAAATATCTGTTGTGACAAGTAAAAAATAATGGAGGGAGTATTAAAAGTAACCCATGATGGTAACAGTGCTAGTTTAGAGATCAAACTGAAGGGTGTGTAGGATCTTTTGTCCCCTTGTCCTCTTTTTTTTTTTTTTTTTTTCCATTTTTTAACTAACGAAAATGTATAATTAGCAATAGTGTGCTGGACTAGATTTTGGTTTTACTTATGGCACTAGATTGGGCTTGAAATGAACGCACTGACAGCTAACTCAAACGAAGTAGGCTTCCATTATATTCGAAAGATATAATGGGTCGAAGACCATTGGACGAACCTTCATGAGCCCTAGGGAAAGGCATGGCCATATTTCTTTTTCAAAAATAGCTCTTTTGAAAAGCAGATGAGAACAATTCAAAACAATTCTTTTGTTTAAAAAAAAAGCAAAAAATAATTACTTATAAGTAGAGAAGAACAATACCTCATTCACGAAAATCAAGTCTATGTAACAACTCTGAACTCCACTTCATCTCACATCACCACTTTTGACCGTTAAAGTGCATCAAATAACCCAATAAACAGATCAAAATTTTTCGCATTAATCCAATATTTCATTGATTATGTTACAATAGGTTGTTCTCTTAAGCTTATATTAAATAATAAAATTTTTTATTTTCAATTCGGATAAATGTGTTAAATTAATAATTTTAATAAAATAATAAGATAATGATTTTTTTTAAAAAAAATCTTATATAGTCATTTGGTCCTATTGATATCGTATACTAATRACGTACTCAAATCACATATTATATTTTTTTAAATATGAATTTATATTTTTAAATTAAAATATACCTAAATCTCATTCTTAATTTTTTCTTATTGCACCTAAAATCTCGAGGCTTGAATTCTCATATTGCAATCAGAACTTATAAGAGTTATTGATAGTTTGCTTCCAACTGCATTTCAAAGGCTTCTACGCAAAAAAAATAACCTTGTTACAAGTAAATAAGTTAGGTCATTCCAATTAGAAAATAAGATAATACATGCCTAATTATAATCATTTAAGTAATATGATTTCTTTAAATATAAAATACATTCGATCAACTAATAATAATTAATACCTTTTTAAATTAATAAAATTTGGAGACCAATTGCTATAGCAACAAATGCAAAAGTCGCATTTGATAACCTGATATGCCCGTGCCAGTTTGAAAATGCAATAGAAAGCAGAGATCTTGCCTTCAATCTTTTGTTCATTTTGTTGTTCTATAGAGTTATACTGAAATTATTTTAAGTATCATAAATGCTTCTTAAGATGAAGGTCATTTCGCCACATGTAAATTTTGAATTCTCAATATTATCTCTTTTTACGATACAATTAGACCTATAATGTTAGATATTTGCTAAATGCACAACATTTAATTTCCTTACTTAACATTATTTTGAAGATCTTTTTAACAATGCTTCTAGCATATTTTCCAATGATACAATTATTAAACAATGCAAATATTGACTATGTCACACAGAGACGAATGGTGCTTTATACCGTTACGATGTTTAATAATTTATACAATTAAATTTTAAAAATAACAGATCTTATCGATATTCTAGAGTGAAGATAGAGGAAAAATATGTTAAAATATGCTAGGTGTGGTAATGATTTTAAGACATTAAGACATGCCAAAAACATGTTAGTGATTCTAAAATAAAGCTTGCATACCAGAAGCATGACCAACCTCTTGGTTCTAAAAATAAAATATCCTTTAAAGAAAAGGAAATTATATGATCAAATTGACCATATTTAGAAATTAAATAAAGATAGTAAAGATATATTGATAAGGAGATTCAAATTCCTCCAAGTAATATAGAGAGCTCTCGAGAGAGATAAACAATAATGAGGTTCTTGAATTAAAATCAATTGAAAATGTCAACATAGACATGATTGATGAAGATTGAGAGACACAATTGAATCTTAATTAAACTTACTATTGAAACGTGAGGTTTTTAGACCTGTAGTCCGAATACAGTAAGGTGTAAAATTGGTTGATCATTAATGAGTATTTATAATGAAGAGATGAAAATAATGAAGCTGTGAGATACAAAATACGACTAAAGTTCAAAATTTTTCTACTAGATCTGTGATTATTGTTATTGACATTCTATCATCAATCCATTATGAGTCAGACTTATTTTGATATTAAAAAGTGCATTATGTATTTACATATCTAGTAGTCAAATTTTATTGCTTATTTCCTTGTCCCTCTTTATTACAGTTTCTAATAACTTGAAAATTGGCATTCCTTTTTCTTCTTCTTCTTCTTCTTCTATCTTTTTTTTTTTTAAATATGAAATGAATAAATCTTTGTATAAAATGCAAATAATTTTTTCCTATTCCTAGTCAATTTTTTAAGTCAAAATTAACTCCAAAATGTTTTGAAAAATGAAAAAAAATTGTAAAGATATTATAAATACATCTCGTTTTAGTTTTACAAAATTTATTAGTCGTGTTATTGAAGAATTTTGCAAAATTTTACTTGTTATAGAATTTTCTAAAATCTTTAAAGCATAAAATAGATTTATAAAATTTAAGAAATAAGAAATCTAATTCAATACTTCCGGAAGTTTATTAGAAATTAAATAATAGATAATATTTTCTAACCTATTCTTAATGCTTTGATAGTGATAGTCAGCCCAAACATTTTCAAACTTTTACCATGTAGAATTTGATTTTGAAATAGAAAATTATAATAAAAATAATTAAAAAATGTTTTGTCAAGGAAAGAATTGTTAGAGTGATAGCTGAGACAGAATCAAGTGTTTCCCATATGGAATTATCACGGGAAGAATCTTTTATGAGTGCCAAATTTCTTGTGCTTTCTTTAGGCAAACCCAACTTGGAGCTGAAATGGTCATAAACCATTTGTCTCCTAAACAATTGCTCATTGCTGTTTCCAAGAGACAAAGTCTTGTAAAGTTTATTGATTTTGACAACAATTATTAAAGGATAAATTCTTTATTTAATAAAAATTCTTTAGGTAGTTGGGCCTTAAAAAATTTAAAATAATACTTTCTGATACATAATAATAAAAGATAAGAGTCTATTTTGTAAGATTTTAGTACTTCAAATATCTTAATTATAAGATTAATCGATTAATATATTTTGATAATATAATTTAAATTTTTTAATATTTTAAAACATTTTAAGTAAATAAATTTTCACTTATCATTTATTTATTAATACGTTCAGGAGGAGCATCACGATTATGAATTCAATAATTCTTTTTATTTATTAAATAAAATTAAAATATTTAGATTGATTATTAAAATACTTTAATTAAATTTATCATTCGAGTTCAGACGTATATAAATAAATTTTTTATATTATATACAAATTTTAATAATTTTCATATTTCAATTTTTAAATTTTAACATTATCAAATGAGGGAAAATTAATTAAAAAATTATTTTTCACTACAAAATTTATTACTTAATTAACTATTCTCATTTTTTATCAACTTAATCCGTTACAAATAGTTTTCTTATAACCTATAATGATATCCACATGGATCCCAAATTCCTAGCTATTAATATTTTGAAATGATCGCATAATCTACTTTTGGAAATCCACGATGTAGAAAGGTAGACCTCGTGATCAGAAAAAGTATCAAATATATTTAGAAAGTGGAAGAGCTGGCAAGAAATTCGTATGCAACTCGTTGAAGACATTGAAAATAACAGTTCATGGCAATAAGTAAAACCTCTAATAATGACTATTATATGGTCCTCTCTTTCCCATTAATATCATATTCATGTGTGGCAACCAAAGCAATAAAAGTCAATRCAATTAATTTGATTTTATCAATTTCGTAAGTTGGAGCACTTAGTATGTAGATCGATAAGTCAAAATAAAATCTTGATTTTGATTTCTATTTGTGACGCAATCTTAAAAATACTCGAGGTCAAACATTTTTGTGAATGAGAAACAAATTTTATGTACGTAATACGAATCGAACCTGAATTAGTTTCACTTTATATAAATATCGAATGATCTAAAAAAATAAATAATTTAATTTTCTCTTGTAGGTTTAAAATATTAGAGAAATATTTTAACTTATGAATTATGAATTTAAGGAAAATGCATTTACTAGGCTGGTTACGTTTTATTTTATTTTATTTTTAAAAATTCAAATTAAAGTTCTTCTAGCAGAAGTACAACTTTGGAGAAAGCTAGCTCGACAGACGCAAGGAATTCACCCGACACTGGAGTACTCTCAAGTAACAGTCACCAAAATATGTACTATCTAAAGTACAACAATCTGTCCTTCATTACCATTATGATTATTAATAGAATTAATGTATTTATTTTTATTATTCTTTTAATATATAGCAATTAGCAAGGTTCCGGTAAATCTCTTAATAACTTTTAAATTAATTTTTGTATGAAATTATCTTTAAAAAAATTAGGCATTGAGCAATATTCAAAAGCGATGCTACATGTTTCAATTTAGATGCATATCTTTATCTAAATGGGTTTAATATGAGWATCTCAAGAGACRATGTAGTTGGAATTCATGATGCAATTGTAAATGTTACTATAAAGGATAACTTTCAAAACATATCCAATTGATGCTAGAAAGTAAATCAAGACCAAAATTTGGATGCAGTTCAAAATAATGCTACATTGAATTTTTCTTTCTCATAACATTGTAATCAATTTTAGTAGGGCTAGAATGTGCATCCATAGACAGATGTAGATGAACTATCGTGTGTACTCTTGAAACTTTCTTGATACACTTTAATGTGAATATATATATATATATATATATATGCACTAAAGAGTATACTATAGACCTCTTTGAAACATTTTCAAGTGCTTTAAAATATACTTATAGAGAGGGGCAGAGTCAGGAGTTAAAGTTCTATGCACTTAAGACTGACTAAGCTAATAATATAAATTAAATTATTTTAAAATATAAATAAAAAATAATATGTGAAAAAATATTAACTTCCAAAAATATGAAATAAAAATACTTAATAGTCAAGTACATTAAAAAACATAGAGCAAAATCACTAGAGAAGTTGTGCTCTTCAATTCTTCTTACAATCAAACTTATTAATTATCATATCATTATCAACTTTCTCCACCAACTCCCGCTCTATATAAATGACTATAGAATCTCCTAAGAACTCTTTTTCCTTCTTGTTACAAGAAGTTGTTATAACAAGTTTCATAACTCTTACATTGTAGTAGAAACAAGATGAGTTAAAACAAGAAAAATCAACCTATCAATTAAATCAATTAGTTAGATCAAAGAGATAAGTAGACAATGTATCTATGTTTTATAAACTATAACAATGAGGAAAGCAACTRACAATTAAATTGTAAGTATCTGACTTATTTGTCTCAAGTAACCTTCGACATAATTAGAAATAGTTATCAAATAGTTGACAAATCATGATCAACAACATCAAGTTTATAGGGATCCAACTGCATTATGAAGTGGTACAAGTCTTGTCCATTGAAATCAGGCGGCAAAACTTCATAGCAAGTAGATAGATGTGATTAACATTAAATAGCTTAAAATTTTCTTTAGGTTCCAAAGTAACTAAGCTTAAAAAGTTTTACAATCTCATCTTTGAATCTATTATGAAGTTCTTCAACTTGAAAATCTCTTACACCATTAAACACATCAAATTCATAATGGTGCTCAACGGTGATTGAATCATTTTACTGACATGAATGACYTCTAGCATATTTATAACGAGCTTCTATTTGAGATATCTCAATCTCATACTTGTCACAAACTTCTTTCACATTCTTAAGAAGAAAAACAAAACCCTCTTCTCTCAAAGTTTGAAGCAAGATTTTAGTAGTTGAGACATAGTCCATTGTACTTAAAATATCGAGAGACATCTCTTGTAATGCTTGAAAAAGTAGATTTATTATCCCAATCATCTTTTGCATCAAGTGTAATATGAATATGAAATCAAAAGACTTTATCAAAATAAAAAGACAACTAGCTTCACTTTGAATGGAGTTAGAGGACCTCTCATCTACTATGTTTTTCAACACAATAATCACAGAGCTATACATATCTATCATGCTCCAAACTAAGTCGAAATCAGAACACCAATGAGTGTTTTCAGGTTGTTGTAAATATTCAATTTGATTACACCATCTATTGGTATCATATTTACTAGTTGCTGCCATATGTGCAACTTCAATTTTTTGAGCAAAATGTAGCTTAATATGGTTTTTAGGAGAAACATATATAAGATTACTAATGCAAGTCAATTTTAAAAGAATAATCAAACGGATACATCTTTTTCAGTGGTCACAGTTAATGCTAGTTGAGGACAATAGGTGAAATAATGTACATAATATGCGTATGACTATTTCTTCAAGAAAAGAGCCCGTAATCCATTCCAAGAGCCACACATATTGTTAGAACCATCATACAATTGACCTTGCCTGTTATGGATATGGAAGTCATATCGACTGAGTGAATCAAATATTTCTTTCTGAAGTGTTACAATAGTTGTATCATCACATGTACAATATCAAAGAAACGTTGTTCTAAAAAGCCACTAATATCCAAAAATCTCAATACAATAGCCATATGCTCTTTGGTAGATGCATCCCTAGCTTCATCAACTAAAATACAAAGTTTTTCATCACCAACTTCCATACAAATTTTGTTCCTAACTTGGTTCACAAGAATATTGAAAACATTTTTCTAGATATCAGGTGAAGTATACTTTGCATTCTTCGGAGGTTTCTCTAGAACGGTATCACTAATACTCTCATTCATTCTTTGTATAAATTTTATCATCTCCATAAAATTCCTATTGTTATTAGAATATAGAGATCCATCATGCCCTTCAAATACGCATGCTTACAAAATGGGTCATCAGATACTTTCAGTAGTTTTCATAAGCCACAATCTATACTTCTACTTTTCTTCTAAAGATTATGAATTCATCACTTTGTTAATATGGCAAGATACATTCATCAAAGTAGCAATGAAATGTGTACTATTGTTATGTGATGAAGTAGGATATCATATATATATGCATAAAAAAGACGCACCTATCCTATCATTAACTCCCTTTCAACACTTGAATTCGTCTGTCATAAATATAGGATTTTGTGCTTGCTTATTTTCAAAATGGAAGCACAAAATCAATATGCAACATCTTTTAAAGGAGAGTACTCTAACTAAGAATGACTTTTAAATCAACGATTTTGAATTCCAAATTTTGTTGGTGAACACTCACTCTTAATAAGTTAATATGGCCCCATCTTGATATAAGCTCGTCCAATTTCATCCCTTTCATTAACATGATATTTTCATATCGGAGTACATAATGTTGGATCAAATTCAAGAGAACTCACATCAAAATCAATTTGAGAAGAATTGTTAATGTCAATATTTGATGGGGAATGCCCCTAACTTGTCAATGTCTGCTGTTTTGGTTTAAGAATGATTTGTTAATTCTTTCCTTCATTCCTTTTGTTGTTATAATCTATAACCTACCAAGATTAGTTATTAATTCATGTATCAAGAAAGACTATGAAAATAACAAGATTCAATCCCAAGAATTTATACTAATGTATTATGCATGTATTAACCTCACCTACTATATTAGGTTATGGAACTTCTCCAGATTCTTCTCTTATTATGTTGTATTTATTCATCTCAGCCTATTCTAGTTTTTGGCATGTAAGTTAAACTTTTATTTGGTCTAAATATTACAAGGGAAACCAAATATACTGATCCTACAAAAGAAGAAAATTTGTATTGACAAAAGAAAAGGCTAACTTAATGGCAAGAAATAAAATTAAAATTTCATAAACATAGCAAATTGGAAAGGTTCTACTCGGAGTATTATTAACATATAGTTTGAGTGGGTGTTTATTCAATTTTGCTAAAATAATCTTATCAATCTATTGAATTTTGCACCTAAAAATAAACATTAAGTTAAAAGAACCATCAAATATCTACAACCTTTCACAATGCTAACATCTCYAAACTCAACTAGTGGGTGTTTATTCAACGGCAAGGAGTCTATAAGGGAACCACAACATGAGCAGATCAAAATTATTTAACAGCAAGTAGACTACAATGCATTATTTAAGATATAACAACATGTGCTCATAGATTAAGAATGTAGATCTCGATGGACACCAACAAGTAGGCTGGCCAAAAGTAAGAATTGTTGCATTGAGCTAAATTTATTTTAAGCCTCACAAAGAAATAGCGAGACAAATGCTTCRTAGCTTCAGTGTTCTTATACAAGTGAACTAAAAAGAGTTCTTTTTCTATTCCTTATGTATCCAATCAGTAAAACAAGTACTTTATCCTTCACAAATTTATGATAAAATCACGAAGGAGGATACACAAGTGCTACATATTGTTCACTAGAAAATAACRAACCTCCAAAYCATATTAAGATTTAGAAYGTCATATATTGAATAGACAATATGGAGGGATCAAAAACAAAAGGTGAGAAAATATTGAATCTTTGGGAATTTTAGCTCATTCAACAATAGCCAGAATACTTGACTCACCAGACTCCAAATTTTGTTCCAATGTCTAAGACTAGCAAAACCAAGATAGAGAAATAGGTTTCAAGAAATATTCAAGTGAAAAACTAGGATAAAACTAAAAGCCATTTTTGTGGAGAGAGAGAGAGWGWGTGTGTGTSTGTTTGTGTGTGTTTGGGGGCAGGAGAAGTGGTTGTCTAGACTCAGAGTTGAGAGTTGCTTCAGATTGAAAATGGGGTTTAAAATCGGTTAGGTTAAAAACAATTGTGTGTGTGTGAGAGAGCGAGAGAGAGAGAGAGAGAGAGAGAGAGAGAGAGAGAGAGCTGGGGCTGGATTGGTCTAGGTTGGGCTGAGATAAAAATAATCGTGCCAGGGGACTAAACACAACTATTAAGTTGTGTTGAATATAAAAAATGTCTTAAAATCATGACTACTAATTTTCGTTTTTTGGTTGGGTGGGACTACAAAACACTCTAACCTCCTTGTTTTAAGATGCATCTTAGCATGTATACTTAATACTCTTGATCCACATTCTGTGTAACTTATTTAGATGCAGTTTAATCATGTTGATACTATCTAGATACACTTGACAATGTACTTCAAACTTGCAAATATAGTGTCCTCATGATTATTATATTTTTTTAGCACATGAATATGTCAAAATTCCACAAAATATAACAACAAAATTATAACAAATTTAAGACTGATAGCCTTTCAATGATGATATTATCCAAAACTTAGGAATTTAACTAATCCATACTTTAACTTCAAAATGCCTAATTCTAAARACATCTTGAAACTCATATACCTTTTTACAATACTAAAGTGAAGCAAAAACGTTAGTTAATAACACTCTTAATTCTATTTAAGACTGTACCACAAACTTTAAAAGGTCGATTATTTAGGAAAAACTTACAAAGGTGCTAGGTCAAACATTGGCAAGTCCAACAATTTCTCCAATTTTCTTCTCATTAGGCTAAGACATAGGAACTCTCTCATCCCTCTTGATTTTCTCACTGACACGTACTTCATATTAATCCTCTTCCAACTTTTCATTCCCAACAACTTTAGGAGTCKTAGATTGAACAGTGCTCTTCCCTAAAATCTCTATTGGGTTAATAATGCTCTTAAGCATAACCTTAWTACAAATTCAACCAAGCCACAAATTTGACTCTATTTGGAACTCTAGCCTAACATAATTAACAAATATTTTAGAGGAGATAACACAAAATATGAGATTAATTTCCAGCTATTAGTACTGCACCAGTTAGTTCTCACATACTTCTCATCATTAATCATGCTTTACTGTAATTGTTTCTTACCAGATGTCAAATTACTCTATATTTCTATTTTAATCATGCCTTACCCATAAGAGTACTAAATCCTTATCTGTTTTAATGTAGTAAGATACAACAAGAGAGTCAATATATTGCAAACCACAACCAGCATTCCTTTGCAACTCCCTCTCTCAATTTCTAGTGTTTCCTTTGCAATAACCTTCTCTTTATTAACTTTAGTATGTTAAAAGAATTTTAATCAATATTCTTGAATTATATTTCATCTTTCAATTTTCATTTTCCAAAGCTATCGTGACTTATAAGATGAGGATGCTAAAAAAATGGAAACCAACTATAATTACACTCAACAAATCTAGAAGCGTGGAAATGTTTCTTGATCGAACTCATAGCAACAGAACAACATTAGAAAGTATTGAACTAAAGAGTAATCCTTCTTAACTTAAAATCTTTTAGCCTCCATATAATAGCTTAAAAGATTAAGTATCAAGGATAATTTATCGTAATATGAGGAGGTTCGTTCATTGATTCACTGCTGAAAGCCCTTTAATTTAATGTGAAGGGTTCTTAAATGAAAGCAATTTGACTTCTAATCTTGTACTCGATTATTGAACTTCTCTTCCATCATTCTCATTTTTTCTTCATAATGAAATACCTTATTTTGAGTCATATTTCTTGTAACTCCCTATACACATCCATYAGAGTGACATCAAGTTCATACATGCAAAGTCTTTCATTTTCTTTCTAGGCCTATTGTCTCGGTAAGGTTGTCACTAGGTGTAGTAGTGTCCATGGATGGATCCTCAAGCTTACTAGTATAATTCTTCATATTTTCACAAAATAGACATTAAGATAAAGTTGTATTGGTATTACTATCTATGCACATAATCATTTAGTTAACTTTTTGTACCTTGACTTGTACTTGGAGATTTGAAAGATCATCACTGCTAGCACTRAAATAATGCTCAAACAGCTCGCACCTTGTAGAACTTCTTTCTAGTTGTTTCCTTGTCAAAGAAACAAAAGCAGTGTGGTATTTAAAATCTGCCTTTGAAAAAAAGGTGGCAAATGACTTTTAATGAGAATCAAGAGTTGTCTATATATATTTACCTTCTTATGATGAATTGGTGCCAAGGTTCTCTTTCCCATGTTAAGGTTCAACATTCTGCCTTTGACACTATTCTTTTTGCCAATAGAGGAGAATTTTCTTTAATTGCTCACTGCCCTTTTAGGCTTAGATTCTATCATCTCATCTAACAACTTTGTTGGATCAAAATATTTTGCTTTCACCTTACTCTTCTAGTTTCTCCACTTTGTTCTCAACRATTGAAGTACTTATGTTTCACATTCCGGTGGTATGTCAATTTTTCCTGCAATATATATTATATCAACGGTAATAGAAAACTACAAATTACAGGTAATATAAATGGCAAAATAACAAACCTTCAAAATGTGTAGCATCCTATCCTTGTGAGTCATATCTATTTTATGTCAATTACAAATGTCTATTGGTGCATGTCTACCATTTCTAACTAGTGAGCCAAGGAAATAGGATAGCATAGAGACATTATCCCCAATAGGCTGACTAAATTTKTTTGCGATTATTTTAAGCTATTCATGATCTTGTATGCCCCACATAGATTTCATTAGTATTTCTCTTTGTACTTTTTGCTTTGCAAGTTCATTTGCTTAACTTAMAACTTTGGAGACATAAATGTCATAACTATTCCATGTAAGAGGTTATGTATTGCATATAAGGACAATATTTAAGAGTAAAGAGATATATACACAACCTATTTCAGTGTTGTCCATCTCCATATGCTCATCCTCAGCCTCCTCCATTTGAATTTGTTTGCAACTTATCTTAATCATCATAGAAAAAGTATTCAATTATAACTTGGATAGAATTGTAGGTTCAAATAGATGTGAGATATTAATATTTATTTGTTAAAATCAAATTCAATAATTCGCAAGAATAAAGTACAAAAGGCTATCTTGATCAAAATAATAGTCTCACAAACAAACAAAAAAAAAAAAATAGAAGTGTAAAACTAGTTTAATCTAATTATTTAGAGCCACTCCCATATATATGTCATTAACATCAATTGTTGTCTTGTGAATTTCATTTCTAACCCACATCATTTCTTGAAATGTTATAGATGATTTTACATTGTTGGGCCACCATCCACATACGTCTTCACTTCTAGTATTGTAGAATTATCATCTTCATCCTCATTCGTCAAGGTCTTGTACATAAAATAGTTGCTCGGCCTCTGAAACTAGAATGAAGGGCTCGTTATGGCACTTTACATTGTGAACTTTAGAAACATAAGACCATCTTAATCTTTCTTGATTCGTTTACCCAATCAAACTCAAATAATACAACTTTTTTTGTCCCCAATATAGTCTAACTCCATGATGTTCATTAATACTCCATAGTATGTGACATCACTAAAAATTGAATTGTCCTAGTTCTTGAATAACTAGATATTCTAGCCGTTACAATGACCCTTCTGTTTTGTATCTTCATTTATCTTTCTCGATCCTTGTTATGAAACATAAATTCATTTAAAATTATGTCCTTATACTCTTTTCCTACTTCTCTGGGACGTTGATTAAAAAGATTTAAATCATTTAAAGTGATTCATCACTAAGTATGATAATTATTGAACATATRCAAATTATTCATGTTAATTACAAAAGGTGAATAAATTAAATTGTTATACTTAAAACTGATAATGAATATTATTCAATGACTACTTACATGGCCAGAAAGCCAACTAGCAAATATTTCACCATGAACACGTYCTAGTTTATGCCTTCCTATATGTTGATATTGTTGTTGGAGACATTCTAAGTGCTTGCTGCGATTATGCCATTGCATGCTAAAATGACTGAACATAATAGAATTTAAACTACCATTAGATTCTGAAATAATTAAACTTTATCTAATGGAGGAATTCAAAGAATTACACTTGAACAAGATATATTGATGTGCCTTTGTTAATGTTTCAACGTCGAGCACCTTGGCATCTCCATTTCCAAATWGACAACCTTTTCTTGCAGAGGATTTCTAGTCCTTGCATGTTACCAATATCAAAGGCATCCTCATTCCACCGGCCTTGTTAAATTTGGTCTCCACTTCATTAGATAAATATAAAGAGCAAAATGTTAAACATTCTTCTGCTATATAACTTCTACAATTCAACCCTCAGAGCTATTTATATTACAGATATAGGACTTTAGCTTGGACAAGTATCTATAATTTTTAGGGATAAATACAATTAAAGGGGAAAAAACTGATTATATCAAAGTGAATAGGTAATACCTTTCTATTKGTACATCCAAAGGTAATGAACAAGCCCTACAATTTTTGCTTCATTAGGTAAGTGTATAGCTAAATGAACCATTATATCAAAGAGTGATGGTGGAAAAGATCCTCTCATGTTAGAAAAGTGTTTCTGCAATTTCCACTTCTAAGTTTGGTAGAAGAACCTTAGCACACAATTCTTTGGACTTACAAAATTTCAAGAGTATTGATCTCATTATCTTTGGTAGAAATATTCTCAAAGCTAAGGGAATAAATTGTTATATAAGAATGTGATTGTAATTAATTTTAAGTCCATCTGTCGTAGGTGGTTAAAGTGTAAACACCAAGAAATATTAGCTACATAACCATCTGGTACTTTCACCTTCTGCAGTACATGACAAAGTCTTGTTTTCTTTTTCTTACTCATGGAATAGAAAACAACAAGTAAATATGGCCTACTAGATGAAGATTGTTGAGTGTGGAGACTATGTCTTATACCCATATCTCGTAAGATGGGCTTGGAGATGATCCTTTGACTTATCCAAATTAAGCAAAGTGTTAATGATATTATCAAATATTCTTCTCAAAGCATCTTATAGAGATTATGATGAATCATTTTGTGTTTGCAGTTGGGAATCTCAAATAATATACTTTTTTTTCTTCCAATTGAAAAGTAATTTCAGATTTATCATTGACATTCTTCCCAATCCTAGGATGAAACTGATACAATTACATCAAAATTGACCCCATAAAATGAGGCAGTAAAGCTTTATGCTCTTGACTCCCATAAAAATAGATTATTTATTTCTGCATAATAGATGTCTAGTATTAAGGAATTTACGTTGCCCCATATAATAACTTCTTGTTATACATTAACCACCTTGAAAATGTCTCATTACAAATAGGACAATCAAATTCTCCTTTAGTACTCCACTCAAATAAGTTGACATAACCTGGAAAGTCATTGATGATCCACAAAACTACTATCAAATATTAAAATTTTATTTTAAGGATGTATCACATGTCTCTACTCCAACTTACCACAACTCTTGAAGTTCTTGAATTAAGGGTTGCATCAATGTTGTTGCCAAGAGCAGTTAGTCTAGGGATAAACAATGAAAGAAGGTGGAACCCTTCGTGTATGTACCTAGAGATAAGTTATGTGGCATTGGTACAAATGGCCAAGTATTATGAGCCATACTCATGGCTCTAAAGTGATTAAATCCATTTGGTGTTAGATCCAACCTAACATTACGGGAATCGCTAGAAAACCCCTTATTCTCATTCTCAAAGGATTGCCAAGCTAGTGAATAAGCATGATGCCTTAATTTACCATCTTTCTGGTACACCTCTGCATACCACCTCATAAAAAATGCTATCTTAGGTGACATGAAGTGTCACTACAACCTTGATTTCAATAGAAAGTACTACAAAAAGATAGTTTTATAAGTTGACGATCATTGATGATTTTTCAAAGAAAGTTTGGGTGTTCTTTCTAAAGTAGAAGAGTGAAGTGTTTCGTACATTTAATGAGTGCAAGAGTACTATTGAGAATTATATAAAACACTTCCAGATAGACAATGATTTATAGTCCACAATAAAATGGTGTGGTTGAGAGAATGAATAGAGTTTTGATAGAAAAGGTGAATTAAATTATTACCAAATAATGCAATCTAAGTTGTATTATGAGAAATTTGCACTATGCTTCTATATTATCGCTCCAAATCTCATCATTTACTCAAAATCCTAAATTACTTTAGGCATCGTTTAGAGAATTATTAGTCATAAATTATCTCTTTAATTATCTTTCAATATCATTGTTCATTGGTAGATTTGAGATGCTCATTTATTTTTTTCAGAAATTCCATAAATTTTTGTTCCTTTTGGATCTAATGCCAACATCGGTCTTCCTATATGGATAGAGATTGAAATTACTGAAGCACATTAAGGTTTTAATGAGACAAAGTATAAAACTTATTTCGGTTTTCTTCTACGATGGCTCTCTGTTTCAATATTTCTTCCAAAAGAGGCAACTATAATCAAGATGAATGAAAGGTATCAGAACACGCGAAGTATCAGACACAAATGATCAACAGAGCAGGCAAATACAATGATCCAGTTTGCACAAAAAGAATATGAACAAAAGAAATTGTTGATGCCAGCAAAAGGTTACTGAGGTCCCTGAGGCCAAAATATGAGGAAGAAGAAGAGGATGGGAAGTTCAAGAAAAGACGGAGAGAAATTGTTGTCAAAGAGAGAAAAAGATGGTTTCTTGGGAAGCTCCAATCAAATAATAAGAAGCCACATGAACAAAAGATCAAAATCATCTGTTTTAGCATGAAATTTAAAATTAATTGGTGTTTATTCAGATAGTGATATAGCATTTTTTGTTTCCAGTGTTGCCCCTTCGTTATTGGGAAAGGATGATTTAAACTTGTAGGCTATCATCAATATGAAGATCCACTCACTATAAAGCTTCTATATATGATCTATCTTTCAAAGATTAGAAGATGAGGGTGAGTATATGCCTATGGCTCCATTACTCTAGTGGTAGTGGGATCTCTTCATGTTACCTATGATTTTTTCACTCACAAGATTTATTCCCATTTGTTTAGCGTGGCCTAGTAGATAAATGAAAAACTTTGTGATGAAAAATTAGGAAACAGTTCAGTGGATTTTGAGATACTCATATGCAACAACTGATGTTTGTTTGCAATTTGGAAAGATACAGATGGATTCATTGGCTATATTGATTATGATTTTGTTCGAGATATTGATAGGGAAAAATCACTTAAATTATATGTTTTCACCATTGGTGGTTGTGCTGACAATTAGAAGGCTACCTTACAAACTACAATTTCCATTACAGAGGCTTGTAAGGAAGCTATTTTGTTAAAGTGATTATTTATATAATTTAACGAAGGATTAAAGATCACCGCAGTTGTTTTATGACAACTTGAGTGCTATGTTTCTCATGAATGATCAGATATATCATCGAAGGACAAATCATATTGATTTGCAGTATTATTTTGGCTGAGATATTTTTTGCTTTGGTGACATTGTCATGAACAATATCAGTACTCATGATGATCCTATAGATATGGTGATAAGACACTTTCTATAGCCAAGATTGAGCATTGCTTAGACATGACCTATGCTGGTGTTGGATTGGATCTTAGGRTAGGTTACAACAACACACACAAGCAAGTGGTCAGATAAGTAATAAAGAGCGAGTAGAGTATCGTTTCCACGAGGATTAGATTAATGAAAATTCAATGTGAAAATTTCATAAAAACAAATAAAAGTGATATAGCATTGGCAGTCATTATAAAGCAAGAGCAAAGGAAAGTAACACTAAAAGCAGTAGAAGTTAAGTTAGAAAGCAAGTAAGTACATTTAGAGTTAGTTCTTGAATGTTGTAGTACTTGAGAAAAAAATYGAGCATTGTCTTAGGGCGTGTTGGTTTTAGATTATGATTATGAACTTGGACCTAGTCCAAGGATTAGGGTGTGTTGGTTTTGAATTATAATTGCATTTCATTTCCCACATATTTGTATAAAGAATTCTGGAGATGTCAGGTTGGACTAAGAATATGTGACATTTGAAGATTACTCCTTTTGTAATCATTTTTACTTTTAGTGAATTTTCTCTAACATATGTCTAGTTTTTATCACCTTTTAGGATTTGGGATACTGGTTTATTTTTTTGAAATTCCATAATTTCTCTTTCATTTTTATTCTAAAGCCAATGCTGCTTCCCCTATATGAATAGAGTCTAAAGTCACCAAAGCACATTAAGGTTAAGGAGACAAGTTTAAAAGTTATTTTGATTTTCTTTTATGGTTTTCTATGTGTTTTCATTCCTTTTTAGCTCTCTAAGAGGTATGGAAAATAAGGATGAAGTATCGAATATAGACTACGAACAAGAGCAAGAAATAAAATAATCCTAGTTGCACAAAAGGTGTATGAACAAGAAGAATGATGATGCAACAAAACCAAATATAAGAAAGAAGATGACAGAAAGGAAACATTATGAAGAAAAAGAAGATGCTTCTTAGGAAGGTCCAATCAAATAATATGAAGCCATATGGAATAATACCAGTGTAGCGACATATATGAAATTTAAAAAATTGGTGTTTATAAGATAGTGATTTGGTTTTTTGGTTCCACTTGTCCTTTTAGTATTGGGTTGGCTATTCTTGTTGGTTGCCATCCAATTAAGACCCAATCACTGTAAAACTTTCACATATAATTTATCTCTCGAATCAGCAGAAGATAAGGTTGAGTACATTTCTCTTGTTCAAAACTTTAATACATTGTATCCTTCATGTATAATATTATATGTTCACGTCTAGATTTATTCCATGTAGTTAGCATGACTAGTAGATAAATTGCAAATTCTTTCAAGGAACATAAAAAAATAATTCAATGATTTTGAGATACTCTCATGCAACTACAAATGTTTGTTTGCAAATTAAGAAAAGTACAAATGGATCTATTGGTGATATTAATTATGATTTTGCTTAGAATCCTAATAGGAGAAGATCACTTAAATTATATGTTTTCACCATTGGTAGTTGTGCTATCAATAGTAAGGCTACCTTACAGATAAAATGCCATTCCAGAGGTTTGTAAGGATGCTATTTTGTTAAAGTAATTATTTATAAAAYTCAACAAAGACTTATAGATCACTGCAGTTTTTTTAAGACAACTCGACTGCTATATTTCTCATGAAAGATAAGATATATCGTGGGAGAACAAATCATAATAGTATTATTTGCTTTGGTGGAATTGTTGTGAACAATATTAGTTCTCATGATAATCTTGCAAATATGATGATAAGACACTTCCTATAGCYAAGTTTAAGCTTTGCTTAGACTTGGCCTATGTTGATTGTTGAGTTTTGCACCTCARGGCTTTGTGGCAGAGATGGAGAGATGATCACAATTTTTCAATGGCTTAGTTTTGTTAAGGTCGAGATTGTTAGAGTACGGTGACTTGAATTTTTTCAGGTTAACACATAAAACTCATGGTGCAACCCATGGAATGCAACTCAAGTTAATAAGGACCTTTCCAACCATGATTAGGTTTTATTTGTTCTTTAATTAGAGTTAGGATTATGAACATGGACTTAGTCCAACAATTAGGGGTTGCTGGTCTTGGATTATGATTGCTTTTTCTTTTCGTACATATCTATATAGTGAATTTTTGGTTGGAGTAAGAGTCTTGTGAAATTTGAAGACTATTCCACCTTTTTAATTTTAGTGATTTTTGTCACATATATCTAGATTTTATCACCTCTGAGGAGTTGAGATACTAATTTATTTTTCTAAAATTCCATCATTTCTCTTTCCTTTTTATTCTAGTGCCAATGCTGCTATCCCTATATGAATACAAATTAAAGCTACTGAAGTACATTAAGTTTAATGAGACAAGTATCAAAGTTAGTCCGGTTTTCTTTTGCATCGTGCTCTTTATTTAAATTCTTTTTTAGCTTTCTAAGAGGCAACTATGACTAAGAATGATGAAGTATCATAATTGAACTATGAATAGAAGCATGAAATACAAGGATCACAGTTGTAGAAAAGCGTATGAATAAGCAGAATGTTGATGCAGCAAATGGTACCAAAACTAGATCTGAATATAAGGAAGAAGAAGATAAAGAGGCAACATTTTCAGAAGAGAAAAATGATAATTCTTAAGAAGTCCCATTCCAATAATAAGAAGCCACGTAGAACAAAAATGCCAAATCTCATGTTTAGTGACATATAAGAAAGTTAAAATTGGTGTTTATTAGATAATAATTTAGATTTTTTGTTCACATTGCCACTTAGTACTAGGTTGGGTATTATTTGTTGGTTACCAACATATTAAGACCTAGTTACTATAAAGCTTCTATGCATAATCTTTCTCTCAAAATATCAGAAAATAAGGTTGGGTACATTACTCTAGTTCRATACTATAGTGTAGTTGGATCTCTCATATGGTATCATTTGTTCACATCCAGATCTATCCCATGCAGTTGACGTGGCTAGTAGATAAATGAAAAATTATGGTTAGGAACTTAGAAAGTAGTTCCATGGCTTTTGAGATACTCGTGTGGAATTATTATTTTTTATTTGTGTTTGTAAAAAAACTACAAACATATTCATTAGATATATTAATCCCGATTTTGTTTGGGATATTGATAGAAGAAGATCATTTACATTATATGTTGTTGTCACCATTGGTGGTTGTGTTATGAATTGGAAGGCTACCTTATAGCCTCCAATTTCCATTATAGAGACTTGTAAGAAAAAACTATTTTGTTAAAATGAATTATTTTTATAATCTCAAACATATCTTTCCCACAACTCAATGACTTATACACTATAAATCTTTTACACATTGATCTATCTTTCACATTATCATAAAATTTTATTATTTACACTTTTTTATTCCATATTCTATGTTCATTTTTTTTTTCATTATTTATTATTTGTTCACACCCAATTTTATCCCTCAATACATTTAACTTTTCCTATTATAAATTAAAAATTTTTTTATGTTAACATCTAAAATTATGTTTTATATCTTTTTAGATCCTCACGTTTTATTATCTTTTTCTTTTTATTTTTTAATCCTATAAATTGTATTTATGTATACTATTTATTCCAGTTTTTTTTATATCTCAGATCTAATAAAGTACACTTGAATTTATATAATTTCATTATATTTTCTTGTAATGGTAGAGCTATTTTTTTAAAATGATTTATTTTTGAATCTCATTATAAACTTTCCAATACATCACTCACTTAATGTACTTTCTTACATATTATCATATTTCAAAAAAATGATCTTATTGTCTACTTACATACTTATTACTTTTCATCATTACCATTGTCTATATTACCTTATTTATTTTTTTCTTTATATCCAAATTTCTTTAATATAACATACTTAATACTGTAAATTTTCGTAACAATTTTAGTCTAATATTTCAAATATTATCATTTTCTCTATATATGACCTATATACAAAATTTCCATATCATGTCCACATAAGACACACTAAATAAAGACGTACATTCAGATTGAACCAGTTATTAAATCATTCTTACTACTTAGAGAAAACATTTAATTATAAGGTTGAACTATAGTTTTATTAAAATGTATTTTATACCAACATAATAATATGTTTCATGGGTATGAAAGTTCTGGATACTACAAATCATTATATTATGATGATCTTTGTATAGAGATATATGGCATGTGATGAGATATAGTTCCTAATACATAATGAACATTAGATATAGTACGGAAATTTATAAGACACGAGTCTGTAGCTAATATATAACATTTTATACTGATCGTCAGTATACCATTGCATAAAAAGACATGTTATATAAAGTTTAATATATGTGGGCATTGAAAGTCCTAAGAAATCAACGAAATAGGGCGATATATTCTGATGACCATTTCCCCTTTAGTTGCCTAAACAATAATAAGAAAATGAACGATATAATATGGACACACATTTATAAAACGTCGTTCCATGTGAAAATTAAATGACATTTTAAGAACGATATTTTACACTTATGTGTTAGCCAATAATACATTATATGCAACATTTAATATACGTTGGCATTAAAGGTCGGTAAGAAATTATGGATGATATAGACCACTTTTTGTAAGACGATATTTCATCACTATGTTGGCCTGTATATTGTTTTCTTTCTTAATTTCATAATTTTATATTTTGTTCGGGATATTAATATTATCTTATATACCATTAGTCAATGAATGCATATTAGGTATGCGTTATGGATAATTATGTGTGGTTGTTAACTTTAATTATAAATTGTTCTGCTTATTTTTTTTTTTTATAGCCCACACCATGTCATTTGTTAATAATTCAAATCATAGGTGCATCTGGTGTGTATTTTACTATAACCTACATATGCTCAGGCCCAATTTTATGAACCTACTATATTTTTATTTTTTTGAGAAAACTTAATGCAATCCAATTGCCTCATTGGCCTCACATCAGCTTCAACCCCCAGTAATTTTTAATTGGTACACTTTACTATGATATAGATGACTATCATAGTCACTACGGATGTCACCTATGGTTAGAACATAATTTTTTTTCCTTAACTATTAAAAGCTTCCTTTCAAACAACAAAAAAACTTACATAATTAAATATTTTTTCACAAATACTTACATAACAAAAATCATTAATGAGACACACATCATCCACAAAAATCAATAAATAAACATTACTCACAAAACAAAATATTGTTCAACAAAGTCATCATCCAAAAAATGAACTTAATCTTCAGCTAATTCCTCTTCTTCTCCATTTGTAAAACATTTTTTAAACGTCGGTATATGTTAAATTTAGGTGACATTGACGAACGACATTTGCAATGTGTATTGGCATATATGCCAATATTTTTTTGTAAAGAGGGCATGTAGTTATAAATAAGAAWCTAAGATGACRTTTGATGACGACGTTTGACATTCAATCGTGATAGGACTGGATAAGATGACATTTGTAAATGAAATTTTCCAAACGTCATGTGATGTGAAAATTTAGGTGGTATTTTGAAATGACATTTTTATCATATGTTGGCATATAATTTTCTATTTTATAATTTATCTTCACTCATAATTTTAGGATTTAATTTTAGGCATATGTGACTATGACAACTAACATAGTATTTTTACTATGATCATCATAGTTGACTAGGACATTGGACTATGCAARTTGGGATAATATTAGYTTACATATRTTACTGTAAAACGTTCACWTCCTATATAAAATTAGCTTASATGAATATGAAATCATTCAATGGTAGCCATCATATCGTAATTTACAAAGTAATGAAATGATATTAGTTGAACAAAAATATATAACATTGTTCAACATAAAGAGACAGCAACAAAAGGAAAATAAAGAAGTTCTCTGTGGCAGTCACTGTTCAACAAAAAAGAGAAATAAACAAAAGAAAAATACATAAATTGTGCAAGACAATTAGTCTTCATTCTCTAGTATTGTCTTTGAAAATTTTATGGGTTTTATATGACAAGTATATATAATGATGTTTCTAGCAAAAATTGCCATAAACTGTTTTCAATGCTCTGGGCTGATCTTAACCTCAAATGACATGATATGTGCACTTAAAATGAATACCTTTTGTAAATACATTATCTTAATTGTATCTACGGTGGCATTTTCATTAATATTTGCACAAACAACATTGCATATGGAATTGAGACGATATTTCCAAATGACATTTGTATGATGTATTAGCATAAAAATAATATCATCAAACAATTTCATCTGCGGCAACATATGCAGATGACATTTCACATTTAGTTGCCTAAACACTGATAAGATGACACGAGTTTATAGTTTTATCATACTTTCCAAGCATACAAGTCTATTTTTGTGTGTTTTTCCCTAAAGATAAAAGACTTTCTTGTAATTTATATACAGTAAAATCTCTAATTAATTTTTACTTAGAATTAATAAAGTTTATTAAATAATAACAATCTATTGTTTGAAATTGAGCTACCTAACTAAATTAATAATTTCAATAATATAATAAGTTAATAATTTTGTTTAAAATCTTACATAATATTCAATAATATGCATCTAATACATTCATACTAAAAAAATTGTGTGTTTACTTAATAAAATATAAGAGACCAATCAAATTAAAAGCTCTTAGCTATTCTAATGAAATTAATACACCTAAACAGTTACAAAAGTGGAAAATTTAGGGAACCTTAGATGTTSCAATGCCTTTCAACATGTCCTTTATTATCAAAATTCATTATAATATCCTTCAAATAAGATAGTTATAATCACCTGCATTTAGTTACATTACATAGTGTACCCATTCGTATAAGTTAATGAATTAAATAATGAGCACATTAGTGCTGACCATTTGATACARGACAATCATAGTCAACTATGATTCTTAACTATGCCTTGAACAGATTTCTCTTTAGTTGCTTAGGTACTCATTTTGAACCAAAATAAAATTTCATTCAGCAAAAAACATATAGTTGATCGTTAATTTCCATTCCATCAAATTTCATAAACTACACATAATTAGATCAACACAAATGAAATCCACAAATTCCATAAAGATTAAACAGTCCTATAACAAATTTTCCTAAATATAAATCCTAATTGTTGAAATCTAATTTGAATGGGGCAACATAACAATAAATAATAAAATTCATCAGTCCAGTAAGCTTCCTCATCATCTTCTTCTTCACTAAGCTCATCCTCTTTCGATTTGACTTCGTCTTCATCATTAGCAAATTGATGAGCATTTCTTTCAAACTACTCTATCATTGCATAATGGCCATCACGAGTCTAATGTGAAAGATAAGTACCATATTAGCACGTGTCCCGTCGTATCATAACTATGCCTAATTAAGGATGGATTTCTGTCATCACAGAAGAGATAAATGTCTCCGTCTGATTAAGGGTGCATTGCAGAACCAGGGAAACAAACTCCAAGTTTTTTGTCTAAGTTGATTGTACYATGGTCTAAATTGATTGAACTATTGTTTAAATTTAACTGCAGCTTAATATAAATTAGCATAATCATTAAATTGACTGAACTATTATCTAAATTGATTGAACCATGGCCTAAATTGACTAAATAATTTTTTAGATTGATTGAACCATGGTCTAAATTTATTGAATCATTGTCTAAATAGACTAAAATATTGTCTAAATGGACTGAACCCTTGTCTAAATAGATTGAACCATTATCTAAAATATCGAACCATAGACTAAATTTATTGAAACATTGTCTAAATTAACTAAAACAACRTTAAAGTTTGCTAGACATTATACATATTATATATTAACAATTATGTGTTTGTATGTGTATGGAAGTATATACAAAGTTCATTATATGTGAGCATATAATTATAAATTATAGAACCATAGTCTAAATTGACTAAACTATTATCTAAATTAGCTAAATCATTGGCTAAATTGACTGAATTATAGTCTACATTGGTTGAACCTTGGTCTAAGTTGATTGAACTGTGGTCTAAATATTTTGAACTATGGTCTAAATTGATTGAATCATTTT